>JASANB010001074.1:0-139413 GCA_030248155.1 Sabatieria punctata
ATGTAGTTAAGGGGTTTATCCTCCAAGCCCGATCACGGGAAACCCGCCAGCCGGATTCTGGAGGTTTTCTGGTTTGAACCCTGAAACCCTATTTCAGGTTGAAAAGTACAGAAATTCAGGGCGCCCAAATACAAACTGACGACCAAGATAGAGTTTCAAGACTGTTTTCAATCCAAAATTAAGGTTTCAGAAGCGCTAAACAGGGTTTATAGACTTTAAAAACCCTATTCAGGGTTTCAAAAGCCCTAATTTTCTGAGGCATTAAACAGGGTTCCGGAACAGGATTTTTAGCCGATTTTTTTAGTCCACAAAAACCATTTTTGAGCCCAAATAAAGGTCGCCGAACGAAACCCACTTTTGATCACCAAAAAGGGTCCCCGAAACCCCGTTTGGACATAGGGCGGAAACCCTATTTATTTTGGACCTGAAAAGCACACCTAGCTCTATGTCTATACTCGGCTCGCCAGCCCATATCCTACCTACCTACATACATCAATCTATGGGAACATCAGCATAACAAATAGGCCTAGACGATCGAATAGAATAGGTTACACTAAATGTACTGGATGTAGAATCACTCAACAAAACGAGGTATGTTTGGTTGCTTACTGTGGTACACTTTGCTCCGTTTCAACTTTCAACATACAAACTAATGTCAAGAAATCCCCGACTGTTCAAGTTGGTCAAGTTGTGCTGGCGGCCTGACACTACCCTGACTGCGTACCGAATTAGAATTAGGAGCAACCTGCAACATTAGGAAAGTCAGAGTACACCGACTGATACCTGCTAAAACAGCCTGGCCACTAAAACTACATGTACCTACACGGTGTCTCAAAAAATGGACACATTTTGCTGTAATTTCCTCAAACCTTGGTCAAATAGACTGAAAATTGGAACATTGGTGCGAAAGTTAAGGGAACTTTATCACCTAAACTTAAATTTTGGTGCACCTGGCTTAACCAAGCAACGAGAAATTCCGAAAAATACTGAAGTTTGGTGATTTCATCTGATTTCGATTAAGCAGATCAGGAAAAACAGTTGTTCAGGATAATCAATCATTACTTTCTGAAGACTGTGCCAACCTCAATAAATAAAATTTTAACACACAAAAATATCCCAAATTTTGCCAGCTACAGTACGTACAGTACGTATAAATTTAAGCCTATTTGACCAAGCTTTGCGGAAATTCCAGCAAAAAAATAAAATTTGTCCATTTTTGAGACAGCCTTTACTAAGCAATTGAGAAAACAACAAATTTACAGTACTCGTAAAACGAAATGCGGACATTTATATGCTAGGAACTTTCAGCAGGTTTTCTAGAATCAAGAGTAATAGTCACAGGTCCATCGTTTTCTATATGCACTTGCATGTAGGCTCCGAACTTTCCATCTAAACAACGCACTCCTTTATATTGTGCAATTTGGAAACTCAGTAACATAACGTAGGTACCCTTAACAAGCTCGGCTTTATAAGAACTGCGAAGTCTGTCCATAAACTTTTCATAGAAAAGGGGCGCTTGCTCAGGATTCATGGCTAGATGGAAGTCCAATTTGTTGCCTTTCAAAATGCTGTACAGGGTAAACTAAAAACTACTTTCAGTTCGGCAGCATGATACGTAGGTACAGTAAACGAGTAACAGAACAAAGAGAAAAAGCGACGGACCTGGCTAACGCACAGTATTTCATAATTCATATCGGTCGTGCTTCTGTCCCAGCGTTTCTGCGCTTCACTCTCGAAAATTCTCAGGTTCATCAGTTTGCGTACTCTGCAAAGCAACCGACACTTTTGCTTGCACACCACCATAATACTGAAAACACTCATGGGATTGACCGCAGACATGCTTTGTGTGTATGTCAGCAATGATAAGTAGGTAAAGTCAATTTCCAATCAGAAACAGAGCAGATCAAGTCTGAACCCTTTGACCGGCTAGGCTACTGCTTTATCTATCAAAGAATCTGATAAATCACCTCATGGTTAATTCTGTTCAGAATGAAAAACAATCAGAACCTTTTAGTGTAAGTGCTGCTTGTTTGTTTAATGTTAACGGTGTTGTTGAGTCGGTGCACAAACAAATAAACAGCCCAAAGATTGGAAGTTGCTGTCGGCCTACATGAATTCGATGTCCTTGTCGGTGTCGTCTCTGCTGATGCCGACCAAGACACAGATTCCACGGCCTATCGACGATATCAACTCCTCTCCCACAGTTACTTTGGCTGAGATCACGCGCTGAATCACCGCACGCATCTTCTATTCTTCCTTACTGCGCTCTTCATCAATGCCACTACGTACTGTCCCAGCAATTTGTTTGTGCAAAAAGCAGAGAAGAAGAGATAGAATAACATAAAATTAATAGAGAAACTAACTAAAAAGCAAGAAAGCTGATTAGGTACAGTAACAAAATAAGAGCGGACGTGCATTGCAAATAATAAAGCGCGCCAAACTCAAACCATCGTGGCACGTACAGTACTGTATGTATAGTGTACGTGCGTACGACTAAAATCTTGGCCAGTGTTGTTCTATTTTACCAAGGGATTTATGACTTGGAAATTGAAGTACAGGGTAAGCCACTTATATATCACAGGTTTCGGCTTGCTGAAACTTTGTGTCCCTCAATCAATTTTGCTGAAATTTAACACAACATGCAGAAATCCTCAGAATATGCCGCACAGTTGGTGTAGTGGTTTAAGCCACATGGCCACTGTGCGGGACGTCGTGCGCTCATCCACTCGGCGGGGCAAGTTTCTTGCCACAAAGAGTTGGTCGTCGGCATAAAGCTCCACCCAGGCCACCGAAAACTGGTTACAGTGAGTAGGTAAAATGGGAACCAACTGGATCTGCCGTTGCACCGAAAGCCGCTCCAAAAAGCATGCCGCGTTGGAGGGAAGATCAACGACGTCAGGTGCCGTCTGAGAAACCAGCAATAAGGCCAATACCGGTTTGGTCCGGACGCCGGGCGGCCGTTGGGAGCTTTCGGCACCATGACGTCACCACGCCAGGCACTCTCTTAGTACCTGGCGCCCAACAGCATGGCTTTGTGGCTTGGCAGTGAAAGAAGGGCAAACGCCCGAGATGACGATATCAGGGGTCACGAAATGGACCGTGCAGGTCTGATCGTAGGGCTGTACATCGTACGGCCCCCCCGCCACATCGGATCGATCGGTTCGGAATCCTCAGAATGTTTACTCTCAAAATTTTAGCCAAGTCTGCTATTTCAACCACTAGTTATGCGCTTCCACGTGTCCGACTTTTAATGCAGCAGGATGACCCATTTATCTATCGCCGGTTTCGTCTTGCAGTAACTTTTGTGTTGGTCAATCAAATTTGCTGAAATTTTAGCACAACCATGCACATAAGGTCGTATTTTTACTCTCAAACTTTTAGCCAAGCCTGTTACGTCAACCACAAGTTATGCACTTCCATATGTTCACTTGGACGGCGGAAACATGAAAGTGCATAACTAAATAGTGGCTGAAATGATAAATTTGGCTAACTAAGTTTTTCTTGGTCTTCTGAGTACATAAACTAAGTTTAAGTTTGAATCAAAGAAATTATTATGTAAATAGTGCTTTGAAAGCGTCAACATGTTCATTTACGCAGTGGGGAAAACGGTCTAAATAAATTCTGTCTTATTAAAAAATAAGCAAAAACAAACAGCTAATTACACGCATTGATAAAGGTGGCATCAATTGTTAGCTTCAGGGCAGCTTTTAGACCAATCAGACAAATTACATGTACGCTGTGCTGAAATAAAATTTCCGTTTTATTTTCGCTAAACTTTTTGGACCGTTCTGTAAAATAAAATGGAATAACCGCATTTTTTGGTCGTTGAAACTATTCCAAGTGTGGATTAGACGCTTTCCGTCATCTGCTCTCCCGCTAAAAATTCTCAGAATAGTAAAAAAACCAAAAAAATTATTTTACTGCCATACCATACCAAATCAAATTCAAAAGGAGCAGGTTTTATACCATCATACCATACCGTAATATCAAATTCAAACTTTGAATTTAGTAGGCATCCCTGCGTCTGATTGGCGCAAGCGCAATTTTATTATCACCTCACCAACTACCATAATTGTTTGTTTGTAACGTAGTTTGTTATTGTGTAATTGTAATTATGGTTTGTTTACAGTATCGTCTGGTCATTGTCATTGGTTGTTCCATCTATATGGGGGTCTGCTGTCCTCATTCGACACGGACCAGACAGACCCCCGATCCGCAAGGTGCTTTTGATGACCTCTCCCATTTTTCTGGCAAGTTAACTGTCGTGCTCGTGCGTGCGTGCGTGCGTGCGTGCGTGCGTGCGTGCGTGCGTGCGTGCGTGCGTGCGTGCGTGCGTGCGTGCGTGCGTGCGTGCGTGCGTGCGTGCGTGCGTGCGTGCGTGCGTGCGTGCGTGCGTGCGTGCGTGCGTGCGTGCGTGCGTGCGTGCGTGTAATTGAATCCCTCAGACCACCCCCGGTCGTAGACAGACAGAACCCCGCCGGTCAGCGGATGACCCACATGTTTGTTCAGTTCAGTACCAGCGGCGAGGCCAAGCTTTTGTGTTACTCACGCGCGTTTGAATCCGGCGCCTTTCTCCTGATACCACAGGCGAGCTCCGTTTAGGCTGTTTACATCAAAATTGTGTGCGACTGTCGAAAATTTTAAAAATTTTGCATCCTCGTATTTCTTCTGCTCTGGTCGTATCGCACGCAATGCGTTCAGAACTAGTTCGATTCAATGTTGTGCTGTCCCGCAATGTCAGAAGAATTGTTGCTGTTGTTCTTAGACAAAGTTTGGCAGCTTTTCACTGACACGCTTGACTTTTTCTTCAGTTTTCTGCTGTTGTTTTTATTCGAGCTCCACTCTTTCTTCTGTGAGGGTGTTGTTGGGTGCCGTCTGCTGAGGATGGACCAACTTCGGTCGCCGGCCGGACACTCGCGCCCGATCAGATCGCCCTGTAAACGACCCAGACCGATCATCATCCAGCCAGCGACAGAGCCGAAAAAGCGACAGAAGTCCTCGTCTCAGAAAGACGAAAATGGTTGTTAGTTTTCTCTTCTGACCTTACACTAACTGGACAACCAGTGTCTGTTTGAGGTTCAAGGCTGCTGGACATTTCGTCAGACGACCAGATGAGACGGAACAGCGCTCCGTCTTCCCCGAATCACAGTTTCCTGCCGGCTTCCATCAGTCGAGCGCAGAGCACGCGGCATCTGAACGGCACGCCGAAAAACGAAACCGGCGCTCGACGTGTCAGTGTCTTCTCCACTCCCAGAAAGGCAGTCGGCTTGCGCAAACACCTGCCCACGGCCACCAGTCAGCGGATCAACATCGCCGTCAGGATTCGCCCTTACCTGCGCTCGGAGCAGAGTTCGGTTGAGGAGCAGCAACCCGTGGTAGTGGGACAGGACCATGGCGTGTTGGTTCGCTCCCTCCAGTCCACCGACGAATCCCGAGCTCAAGTAAGTTTGGGAGTTCTGTTAAGAGACAGCCATTCGACAGTGTTATAAAATATCAACTAAGGTCATACATGTAAAAGGGGGCTGCCCGACTTAGGCTAGACCTTCGATCGGGTACCCCAAGACGATTTTTCTGTTCTCCTCCGATTTTTCTGCATATAATTTTTTAGCATAATTTCGCACATACATGTAACAGGTCATCCGCCGATGGGGGGAGGGGGGGTTGGGGGGGTCTGGCGCCGGCCGGGGGGGGGGGGGGTCGGAGCCCAAATTTTGGGGGAGGGGGGTGGGCACTAAAAAACGCTCAAAAATCGAAAAAATCGCAATTTTTCGGCTAAAAATCGCCAAAAATCGCTAATTTGGGCTGAAATACAGCTAAAAAGTGCTGTTTTGCAGGCGATTTTGGCAATTTTGTGTGTGAAATTGTAAAAAATTGCAAAAATTTGCTCGAAAATTTACTTGCCAGAAAAATCGGAGGGGGGGGGGGTCGGTGAAATCGTCTCGGGGGGGGGGGGGGGGTCCCCATCCGGGGGGGGGGGCTGGCCTAATTCGGGTGGGGGGCAGACCCCCCCCAGACCCCCCCTGTTACATGTATGATTTCGCAATTGATTTAGAATTTGAGACACTAAAATTGCTAAAATCGCGTGTAAAACAAGCAGTATTTGAGCCCAAATTTGCGATTTTTGAGCACTTTAGTACCCAACCCCGTCCCCATTCATGTATGTAATGTAACAGTGGCTTTGGTGGGGTTCTGTCCCCACCAGACTTATGCCAGACACCCCCGAATTAGAACCCCCAGATGATTTTTCCGACCGACCCCCCTTAGAATTTTCTGGCAAGTGATTTTTTAAGCAAATTCTTGCGATCTTTTACAATTTCAGACATTCCAAAATCGCCTGTAAAACAGCACTTTTTAGCTGCATTTAAGCCCAAATTGGCGATTTTTGACAATTTTAAGCGAAAATTTTTAGCGGTTTTTAGCGCTCAACCCCACTCCATAGCATGTGGGCTCAGACCCCCTAACCCCACCTCCCCTTCGGCGGATTACCTGTTACATGTATGCCCGTCCCCTAGAATTTGGGCTCAGACTCCAACCCAACTCCCCAACCGCCTTCGGCGCATGATTTGTTACATATAAGTAAGAAGTATCATGTTGAAGATATAAAAGGTATCATAAATATCATTTCAAATATAAATCACTAAAAATGTTACTTTGGGCTGACATGGAGCTGAAAATAGCTGAGTTACAAACAATTTTCGCAATTTTACTTTGTAAAGGAATGACAAATTAATTTTTTCTTGAAAATCGCGGTGGAAAATTGTGGCAAAAGAGGTCCCGCGGGTCAAACCGTGATACCCGCTGGGGGGGTTTGACTCTTGATTGTTAGACAGACATTGGCTGGCGTTTTACTGAGGGTAGTTAGCATACGTCATGTAACAGGTCATCCGCCGAAGGGGAGGGTGGTTGTTGGTGGGGTCTGGCGCCGACCGGGGGGTCTAAGCCAAAATTTTGGTAGGGGGTTTTTGCTTAAAATCTGTTCAATAAATTAGTTGCCACAAAAATCGGAGGGGGGAATCGTCTCGGGGGGGTCTGGCCTCACTCAGTCGGGTGGGGGCCAGACCCCATGTTGTATGGTAGTTAGACAGATTTTCAAATCAGGAGGCGCTGAGGAGGGAGCAGTGGCAGCTTAAAAGTCCGACTAAAAACAACGTTTAGGCATATTTTCGTTGAATGAAGTAGGTCTAGGTACTGTCAAGAACAAAACGAAATTTCAACTTTAGCTAAACAGTTCTACTTGTTCCGCATGCTAGCAGAAATACGGTAACCATGGCGTAGCTGTAAAAGCAATGATTATAAAGGTTTTAGTCGTTCAAATTCGATACGGTCTTTGACGATGCCACGCTGTCTACAGATGCGCGTTCGCAGATTTGCCAAGAAAAGGTCTTCTCGAGTTTGGGCCAACCTCTTCTGGATGCGTTTTTGGATGGCTACAACTGTGCCCTGCTTGCCTACGGCCAAACCGGTTCGGGAAAGACGTACAGGTAAGCCATTACAATTGCACTTTATTCAGTTTACTAATGGCATGGCAATCTTAAGTTCTCCCTTGTTTCTAGCATTACTGGGACGGAACAAGAGAAAGGAATTGTACCGCGATTTTGCGAACTTCTGTTCGAACGTCTGAAGCCGGAGCTGCTCGGTGAAAATCGGACTGCCAGACTGGAGATCTGCTACTTCGAAATCTACTTCGAACAGGTAATTTTTAGCGCACTTTTCTTGTTTGACGATTGAAACTGGTTCCAGGTGTACGACTTGTTGTGCATGAACAAATGTCAGACGGCCTGCAAGGTACGAGAGCACCCCGACACCGGCCCTTATGTTGAAGGACTGAGTAGACATTTGGTGGACTCGCTCCAACATCTGACACACTTTCTCAAGGTTTCCTTTTGGAGTGAAGCATGGCTTAGTTAGAATCTGCAGCAGGGGTCCGAGGGGTATGCTCCAACTCGACTTAGACCAGACCCCCACGACGATTTTTCCGACCCCCCCCCGTTCGGCCATAAAGTCCGATTTTTGGCTAAACTCAAGGTTTTTGGGCTTATTTTTCATTAAAGTAAGCTAAAAGATGCTATTCTGAGCTCATTTACACCTAATCCAGGCATATTTTTATCTTAATTTTCTGTGCAAAATTCTTTCAAAAAAATCCTGACGGGGAGTAGCGGTCGGCTGAGGGGTAGGTCAGAGCCTGATGGGGGCAACCCCTCAGCCCCCCCCTTTGTCCATGTCTGGTTGGAGGTCTGCCGCCAGCCGGGAGTCTGAGCTCAAGTTCTAGGCGAGGGGGTTCAGTACTAAAAACGCTCAAAAATCGCAGAGATTCGCAATTTTCGGCTAAAAATCGTCAAAAATCTGAAATAAAAGAAAATAATATCAGAAACGTCAACGTAGTGGAAAATCGTCTCAGAAGCGTAGCGGTCCAGTAGGGTCTTGTTAAGAAAGCGCCTTTCACTTTTTAGCACAATGCTTTGCCTTAGTTGGAATTGGAAGGCGTACCCTCGGGGTGACATTATATGTCACCTGACGATATTAGAAGTTGTGAGAAATTTATATTTTCGTCCCCCCTGGACACCCCCATGCATGTACCCCATGTATGGTGTGAACTAAAGTAACCTATTTCAGCTTGGGATTAGTCGGAGGGCCACTGCCTCGACTGGCATGAATGAGCAGAGCAGCAGATCTCACAGTGTCTTCCAACTGACACTGACCAGAACCAAATCGGAGGAACTGGATGGTCAGATCCGACGATTTGAGTGCATATCTCAGGTAGCTCAATTTTATGATTAGCTACTACTTTGTCTGTCATGGAATCGACCGGGTCTGTTACTTATCAGTGAAAGCATACATGAGCTGGGGTTTGCCCACCTCCCAACTTCGGTTTAACCCGCCCCCCAAACTACCCCACCCACCCACCTGAAACCGACTTTTGTTCCTGACCCCACCCACCAAAATCGCCACGACCCCCCAAATTTTCGGATTTTGACTACCCCCAACCCATTTTTCCGGCCGATGTATGGGTGAAAGTAGTTCCTAAGTCTGTTTTAGGCAAACATCGTGGATCTGGCTGGGTCGGAGAGGTCGAGTCAAGCGCAGGAAGCGGCTACTGATGCGCAGAAACGATTGAGGGTGAGGTTGTGGTGTTCTCTTTCTCGTTATGCACTGGTGGTGATGCAGGAGACGACCTCCATTAATTTGTCACTCACTACTATGAAGCTGGTAATCAAGCAGCTGTCTGAGAATCAGCAACAGCGATCCACTGCTAAATTCGTCAATTACCGAGACTCTGTTCTCACCTGGATACTGAAAGAGTGTCTGGGAGGCAATGCCAGGTACTGCTGTTTTATTACACTCCTGCCCAAGCATACAGTATCAGTCCGATCTTCCCGTCAAATGTTGTTTTAGCAAAACGATGTAGGATAACTAAGGAGTGAAACATTTTCTTTCGTTCATCGGCTAGTTGTGTGCTGTTGCAGAACCAGTCTACTGGCCACTGTAAGTCCTCTGTGCAGCCAACGCGACGAGACAGTGAGCACACTGCGATTCGCCAGTCTTGCTTCTCGCGTCGAGACGCAGGCTCGCGTCAACGATGACGTCACACTGGCTATGATCAAGCGTAAGCATGCAGTTCATTGGTGAGCCTGATTTCAAGCGGTTGGTTTATAGGAGTGAGAGAGTTGGAGAAAGAGAACACTGAACTGAGATCTCAGGTCGGCACGCCCTTAGCACATTCAGTGCAGCAGGAGGATCGCCAATTGGAACTGTGCAGTCTGAGACAGCAACTCGATGTCAAAGAACAGCGGATGGTTGCAGCTGAGAAGTATAGTTGGCCTTGCTTTCAGCTGATGCAGTTTAATCTGCATATCTATGTTTAGAGAGTTTGAGGCTGAGCGTGAGAAGGCCGAGGCAGTTCAGAAAGAGTTGCGAGAATTGTTTAAAAGTCTGGGTGTGCGTGGCGACTTCAGTGAATTGCGCCATGGTCAGTATCTGCTGGAGCTGAGCTGTGACCCTGAATTGGCACTGGTTGTGAAGCTGGACCCCGACCGTGAAATGACTGCCATCGGCTCGGATGCCAGTTGCCATGTTGTTCTGCAAGGTATGACTTTTCTGTTTATAATCTTCTACAGGTCTCATTTCCTATGTGACTGAATGAGGCAACTGCTTGAATTTGAATATTGTTTTCTGTCTAACCAATATAAATTGAAATGAAACTATGGTTGCATGATAGATACGCAATGAGCAATGAGGGACCGCTCAGTATAATTGGAAGCAGTAACTTATATTTAATGGTGTAGCATAACTCCGCTTCAGGCAACACAATTCAGCCGTTCCACTGTGAGCTGATCAGACGGGAGGGCTGTGAACTGCTGTTGATGCCTCGCAACAATCACCCAGTCTACGTAAATGGTCAGGCAGTTGGTGAAGTGACTAGTCTGTGTCATGTAAGCCACCTTACTTCTCATATTGACATGGCATTTGTGCATTTAAAAACTTACAGAAAGACCGGATCAGTGTGAGCAAGGAGCGGCATTTCCTGGTTGTGCTGGAGGCAGAGAAAGTAGTCAGTTTGCTGAAGGAGCACAGCTACCACTCAGCCAGACTGGAACTGACTGAACGACTGATCCCTGAGTAGGTGTTGCTTTGCATAGTCTTTTCTGGTTATAAGGAGACGGCTGTTCAGGATGCAGATGAAGCTGCGCAGGGAGATGACAGAAAGTCTGCAGAAGGAGAAAGAGGAGGCGCTGCAAGAACTGGAGAGTGAGAGGAGAATGCAGTTGGAGCTGCAGGAGAAGTTGAACTGCCAATTATCCGAGGCCCAGATGCGCCAGCAGGAGCTCGGTCTACGCCTGTCAGAAATGGTCGGCCAGAAAGAAGGAATTACCGCTGAGAACTCGAAACTTGTGGTTAGTTCTGTTCTTTTTGTCTTCTCATTGAAGTCTTCCAGTTCAGCTGTTTTCATACTTCTTTTTTCTCAAATTACAATTGTAGCCAATGAGCATACATGGGCCGGGGGGTAAGGGGGTATACCCCTCCCCCTCGGTCGGCCATACCCCCCTCCCGGAGGGAGGAAATTTTCGCATATTTAAGGCAAAATAGACGGTTTTTTTTTTTGCCTTTTTTCGGGGGGACCCCCCCCCCTCCGGATTTTTCCGGCCCATGTATGCCAATGAGTTGTCAACTTGTTACAGAAGTTGTTCTGGTTCCAGTTGAATGTTGAATATAGAGTTGTAAAAAAAATTTTTTTTTGAAAGCCAAAAAAAAGCTTTTTTTATGAAAATTTTTCATTAAGAAATTTTTTTTTCAAAATTTTTTCCCAGCATGAAATATAGCTTGCAGGAGATGCAAGGATGCATCAGAAGCAACTTTAAATGCAAAAGCTGATACTTTGGTTCAAACATAGTGTTACAGCCTGAGAGTCGATATTCTACCTGCAGCATTGCTCACAGAGTGGCTGCTGCCCTTCAAAACCGATTTTTATGCTTAGAATAGGCAAGAAATTGATAGAACTGCACTTCTAATGTATATCAGAGGCTAAATTCAACGATTTTCCCCCAAAATTTCCATACTGTGAATAAAATAAAAAATTTTCGAAATGGGCCTTCAAAAAGAAAAGCTTTTTTTTTAAAAAAAAAGCCTTTTTTTAAAAAAAAGAGCCTAACAACACTAGTTGAATAGCCCGCACTGTTATTTTTGGGCAGTTTCTGGTGTACAGTATGCTATGATCAGCCGTTTGCTTTGCATTCGGAGCTCTCCTTCAGCAGATCGAATCTGTTCTTTTCAGTCAGACCTGGCCAAACGGAATGAAGATGTGGCCAGTCTGCAGAAACAGTTGGCAGAAACGCGACAGAACGCCGAAATTCAGCAGCAGTATGCACTTGACTTGAAAAAGTAACTGATTTTGGTTTGATTGTTTTTGCTCGTTTGAAAGTCACCCTGTTTTGGGTAGATATGACAGGCTTTTTCCAATTAATCAGTCACCGATTTAATCGCTCTTCTGTGCATAACAGAACAGACATGGGCAAAGGGGGGGCTGATGGGGGGTTGGCCCCCATCAGGCTCTGATCTACCCCCATCAGCCGGCCGCTACCCCCATCAGGAATTTTTGGGAAGAATTTTGTATAGAAAATTATGATAAAAATATGCCTGGAATAGGCGTAAATGAGCTCAGAATAGCTAATTTTAACTTATTTTAATGAAAAATAGGCCAAAAAACCCTGATTTTCGCCAAAAATCGGACTTTTTGGCTTACCCCCCCCCCCCTCAGCGCCATCAGGCGCTCCTACCCCCCCCCCCCCCCCATCAGCCCCCCATCAGGAATTGAAAATTGTACCCCCCATCAGCCGAAATGCTAGCCCATGTCTGTAACAGAACAATAAAAATTGAGCATCTAAATGTTTTTATTGTCTTCCAAACAGAACCGGGTGATGTTGAAATCTAAATACCCTTCACTACAGCCAATTGGACGAAGTGCATCAGAGATACTCGCAGCAAGAATCTACACTGGTGCCTAAGCAAAGGGCCTTGTGTGAAATTGAGGTGTTGGTGGATCAAGCCAACGTACTTCTGGAACGCTTGGAAAAGCGCTCATTGGTAAGTTGATCTTACCACGTTTTCATTATAGCGTTAACTTTGATATATTGGTTTCAGTTCGAATTCTTCTGTGAGCAAGTCATTCCAGAGGGTGGAGAGGATTTTGAGGTTGCAGTTGTGCTGTACAACAAAAAACAAGGCACGTGTGCAACCGTTTTCCTCTTCAAATCAGTTTCATTCTTTGCAGGGTTGGCTTGTCGGCTCGAGGTCTCGGACTTCAAGCAACGCTATGAACAGCTGCAATACATCTATGTGACGCAGTACTCCGACAAGGATGAAGGCGCCTTCCAGCCAATTCTCTATAATGCTGGTGACAATTGGCAAAAGAGCAATGGTTCGAGGGCTTCCGATCTCATGTCCACTCTTATGTAAGTACTCACTCGGACTACAACATTGGCTCAGTTCGGCCACTCCACTGCTTGTTTCCACTGTTTCAGTGCTGCAGTTAACAGACAGGTTTTGTGATTAAAGTTCTTCTCATGCATTTTTGTCTCGCCCATATGCTAGATTGTATGCAAGGAAATAATTTTGAAAAAATTCTCGACGCAACTTTCTAAAGCCTGATTCTTCTTTTGTAGCTGATAACTTATAGTAAGGTTTGGTGGTCTAGGGTTTGTGTGCTTTAGGGTGAACGCCCTGAAAACAACTGCGTTCCATCGCAGAAGCAGTGTGCAAGCGGTCAGTTCTGCGCTAAGACAATCCTCATTTGGCAACAAGAGCAGCAGACGCAGTACCATCTCTCGGATGCTGGGTAATCTCTGCTGCTGCCTTAATTTTACAAGAGAATATAATTAATTAATTAATTCTAGAGAGCACTGTTCTTGAGGGCAGATCATCCGGTGTGTTGTGTACTCTGGACCCGGCTCAGTATTTTCTGTCGATGGCCTCTCTGAGAAAAGAGCTGGAGATTCCAAGTGGTTGGCTTGTTGCACTGAACAGGTGCAGTTAGGTTGGGATTTTGGTTGCAGGCATGGACGTTGCTGACCAAATACTGTATCTCTCTGCCACGCTTCTAAATGAAGTTGACTCGCTCTGCCGTGTGAGTTTTGAGAGCAACACGCTGGTCACTATCAGACTCATCACCAAACTGTGGCGCATTGTGGGATCGATTGATAGTTTGGTAAGAATTCTGCATTCTGCTGCCTTCCTGATAAATGTGTCCATTACTTAGGATATTTGTACTTGATCACAGATATGTAGTTAAGTTTCTGATCAGTTTGAGAGCATTTATTTTTGTTCTGATTTCTGGATTTTACAACTCATACGTGAGCCCTAAAATGGGTTATGGGCGGTCAATATGAACGTTTGGGCCTGGACCTACCGATGAGTGGGTCGCGGCCAATTTGCGGGGTGAGGTCAGCAACAAAAGTCCGCTTCAAGTGTGTGGGTGGGGTCGTTCGGGTAGTCGAGTCCAAGTTCGGGGGTGGGCAACCCCGCTGCCCATGTATGCTACAAGTAATAACCATAAATGTTTCCTTTGTAGGCCAGTGCCATCCACCCTCGAGCTGTGATCAACTCCGATGCAATCGCGCCCTGTTTGGGCGTGATAGCAATTGACTGGTGTGAACGAGTTACCAAAGAAGTAAGTGATCTAAGATTCTTTCTTTTGATATTTTTTATGAGTTTTGATTCTTTCTTTTGATATTTTGATAATGATTCTTTCTTTTGATATTTTCGGGCAGCAGAGCCGAACCGAAGTTGTTTGTAACGGTAGAGGTAGAAGAGAAACTACAGTAGTTCTGTCTAAGGAGTGCAGGTTTAGATCTGCAAGTCTGCTAAGGCAATCGCAGGTCAGGTGGAGTGGTGGCTGCAGTGCTGCTCCAAAAGTCAGGAGGACCAAACCAAAGAGTGTGCCGACCGATTCAATTACCTCACTCTGGAGTTGGTGTCGGCAGTGGCTGCATTCTGTTTCTGCGCCAACTCGGTGTCGATTTGTGCCTTCCAGAGTAAATTGGTTTCTCAGGTAAGATCAGAGCAGATAGTTACGGTGGTTAGTTGGTTGTTTGAGGCCGAGTTCGTCAATGCCTTCATGGGCGGCTATTGCTCGTTTCTGGCCTTTCTCACTGGATCACTGCAGTCTGAGCTTTCCGGCAGACAGCACGCATCTCTCTTGGAGCAAACGGTTTGTTCTTTTTTCTGTTTCTCTGTTTACTGCATACATACATGTAACAGGTCAGGGCCATGCGCTTGGCGGGCTCTCAGCCAAAATTCTGGGGTTTGGTAGCATAGAACGCTCAAAAATCGCACTTTTGTGTTTTTGAAATGTGAAGTCGCTAATTTGGGCTTAAATGGAGCTAAAAAGTGTTGTTTTACAGGCGATTGAATATTAGAATCCAAATAATTTGCTGAAAAAATTATTTGCCGGAAACATCGGAAGGGGGGCGGAAAATCGTCTCCGGGGCATACATGGGCCGGTTGGTAAAGGGGTATATCCCTCTCCCTCGACGGCTCATAATACCCCCTCCCGGAGGGAGAAAATTAAATAGGCGTTTTCTGGACTTTTCGGGGGAACCCCCCTCTCCCCCTTCGGATTTTTCCGGCCCATGTATGCTCCGGGGAATCCCGATCGGGTGATTGGTCTAAGTTGGGTGGGTGGGGGCCATACATGTAACCATACATGTAACAGGTCATCCGCCGATGGGGGGCGATTTTGGCAATTTTTGTGTCTGAAATTGTAAAAAAATTGCAAAAATTTGCTCAAAAATTTACTTGCCAGAAAAATCGGAGGGGGTCGGCGAAATCGTCTCCGGGGGGTCCCCATCCGGGGGGGTCTGGCCTAAGTCGGGTGGGGGCAGACCCCCTCAGGCCCCTCTCTTACATGTATGCTGGGGGCATACCCTCCGAACCCCTCTGTCACGTATGATTATGTACCGTTTCATTGTGATAACTATGTATCTTAGAAACCGACTGTGTCTGTGTTGGAGTCTGTCAATACAGTACTGCGGTGTTCAGTCAACGAAGGTAGCACAGAGTCTGCTAAGTGGGCCTACGACCAGTTGGCGATGCCTTTTGCCCAGCCGCTGGCTCACAGCTTGGCCTATCTGCTCGGTTAGTGACCGCAAGTGCATTCAAAAAGTTGTAGCAGTGGCAGAAAATTTTTCTCTAAAACAGCAACTTGAAAACTTGCATCAGCCAGAAAATCTGGAAGGAAAGAGTTATGAGTTGTCATGGAAAGGTAGGCCAATCTTCCAAAAGAATGTTGCCAAAATTTTGCTGATTTTCATAAAATGTCGCCAAAACTTTTGGTGAGTGTCGTGGGTAGGGCACAGGATGTCCAAAAAACGTTCTCAATACCAATTGTTTGCTGCTCTTATTGAATGAATACGGTGAAACATCGATTTTTATTTTGTCTGCTATTATTAAAGTCCATTTGATTCGTTATTTCCCCAAAAATACTATGCTTCAATTTATGTGCTGTGCACGTATGCCATATCGACTACTTTTTTAATAATGTAAATTAGTCGGAAAATAAGATTTTCTTGCCACTGCCAATCATTTTGAAGTGAACTTTTTACACTGTTCTCGTGCTTCTACGTGCAATTCAGATCGTCAGTATCTGGAGCGGATGCGTAGGACAGTCTTTGCCACCACCATTGACACGCTGCTGGGTCGACTGGAGCTACAAAATGAGAGCTTGGACGCTCATCTGCTGCCGCTCTCGGTGGCCACCGACGAGAACGGTTGTCCTGTCAGAGCCTTCGATTGGCTCCATTCTAACTTATCCGTATGTACTTTTATTATTTCCGGCGCTTCTTCTATGCTACCCGAACCACGTAGGCTGTTGCTTTGAGTCTTTACGTCTTTTTGATTCCTACCCAGCAACGTAAGTTTTCAAGGCGAAAATTTTTTTCTTACTTTTGTTTCGGACATTTTTGTTGTCTGTTTTTCGTGTAAAAGCGATGCGATAGTGCATCAGAAGCAACTTTTAAATACAAAAGCAGTGAGTTTTAAAAAAGTTAGGTTTGTGTTTTCGCCCCCCCCCCGCCACTGAAAAATGATTTTTCATCCATTTTTGCCATGCAATTCGCTTTTACAATTGGTACTGAAATGCTCTTCTCTAAATCTAGAGTTACAGTAAGCCAAAAGATAAATTTTCATTGTATGCCATACAATTCAAATTAGATTGTATCATACATGGGCCGCGGGGGGGGGGTAAGGGGGGTTTACCCCTCCCCTCGCCGGCCAATACCACCCCACCTCTCGGCCGGCCATACCGCCCTCGCCGACCGCCCCCCTCCCTCCCGGAGGGAGAAAATTTGGGAGAAAATTTTCGCTTATTTAGGGCAAAATAGGCGTTTTTTGGACTTTTTGTTGGGGGGACAAATCATTGAAATTGAAACAAATGAAATGAAATGAATTGCATGGAAACATCAAGAAAAAAATGTAAAAATTTCTTGAAGACATTGCTTGTCAGGAAATCAGAGGGGGTCGGAAGAATCGTCTGGCGCAGTCTGGCATAAGTGGAGTGGCGGGCAGACCCCTGTTACATGTGAGTTTGGTATAAGTGCCGTTTATTAAGGCCATTCATGCGGCTATCGAGAAAGGTGTAAGGACGCCGGGCAGACTCCCAGCCAGTGCCTGCTCGTCCACTGTCTGCTACACTCCGAGACTGGCTGCTCTTTCCGACCGGAGACGCACCCTCGACCGCGCCAGAGAGGAACTGAGTCAGCTGAGCTTTGGTTTTGATGACGTCGTGATTTTGTGATTTATCACTTCTGCTTACGTGTTAATGGACTAATTGGCTTTATGTATTTACTACAGAGATGTCTGACTTGTGACTGTGGTTTGTCGGTTTACTTTATTCGCCAGTTTCTTTCTGTGTTTGGAAGTAATAAGTACCTTTTTACATCGGTCCAACACCTACGTACTAACTAGTCGTTCTAATTCAGAAAGACGCGTCTCCAAGTCGCGTAATCGGTCGGCCCCGGTTTGCTCATCTTTATCCATTTCTGACATCCTCAGCCTACAAAAGGTCAAAAAGCTATTTCGTTGTATTTTTCTAGCACTACTGCGCTTTTATTTTTAACTCGAACAACAGACCCACAAAATACGTACATACTTTACGCGTTCGGAGACAATTGAACAAGTTCAACGAAACAACCATCTAGGGAGGCGTTGACTTAGAACTCCGGATTCTGAGTGTGCGGTAATCGAGGAATAAGTCGGATTCTCCGTTGGCACGCCGACGCCGCAATTCATTTCGCAAGTGGAAAGCTGTCTTGGCTTGGCAAGGAGTCAAATCTGCGCTGATAAACACATTGGAGTACTGCGGATTTGCAGATAAAACGGCGCGCTTCCTAGTTAGAATAGCTGTCTTTGTAGCAGTCTCCTTTAACTCTACTTCCACTTTGCAGCCACTCTTTGCAGAATTCAGAGTCCGGATGTTAGCAATCTTTGTAGAGTGAATGTTGAGATCAGAGAAGATCTGCTTTACTTTAGAAGAGACGTCGTTTCTGTCCGTCTGATTGGTCACCAGACCACTAATTATCACGTTTCGGTCGCGCCGCTGCCGGTCACGCGTCTCGGCTTCCCAGTCGCAGATATAAACGAACTCAGAATCTGCCGAAGCCATTGAATATGGCACGGCAAGTCCGTCTTTTGCAGGCACAGCAGTACAGGAATAAGCCACTTTTCTGTCAATGTAATTAAAAACGGTTAGTACGAAAAAGATGATGATCGTACGTACACAGTGCATTGTTACACCCACTTTTCGGCCTCAAATATCGATTCAGAAATGCATGAGCATGAGAACGAGCCATTTGAGCGTCCAAAAGTCGATGTAGCAGTTTTATCTTTACTAGCCATTTGATTCGCTAGGCTGTGTGACCATTTTGAACTGGCTAGACTGATTGCAAAGCTACTGCAGTTAGGCACTTTACGCCGTTTATGGTACCGGTACCTAGGCTAGTGGCACCATATATGGCACCGGCCGACACCATATGGTACGCCCACGTTAGGGGACGCCTACCCGTCATGACCATGGGCGCCGATGCCATATATGGCACCCACCATTCCCATATATGGTACGAAATTTGAATGAAGGCCGAACGTGCAGATCCTCAAACGTGGGGGTACCATAAACGGCGTAAGGTGCCTGACTGTGCTGTACATGTACCTCGCACTTGCTTGTCTGTCTTTGTGCTTTTTCTTGCAGCAGTAGAACATCTGCTTAAAGCAGAATACGAACAGGTGAAGTATTGCTATGACCGAAAAGCCGAGGTAGAAATCGCACGACCCTCCTACAATGACAAGCAGTCTGTCTGTACGGCAGCAGAGCAGTTGAATGAAAATTTAAACATATACCCAACTCCGCCAAGAAACTCTCGAAGCTCTGTGCGTAGTCCTCCTGGAATATAGGAAATTCGTCTCTCTCCATTGAATTGTAGAGTTGGATTACGGAATCCTGTCCTCCTATGTGATCAGGTGCGCTAGTTCGCAGTTCAAATTGGGGCAGATGACAAGGAATGACACACTGTCGCTTGCAATCCATCACTTGTGACCGTTCCAGTTGTATCTTCTTTGTAACCATACACTGTTGGTAAACAGAGACAGAACACAATGGAAGCGACAGATTGAAGGGGTAGTCAAACTGGGCTGTGTAATTGTACGACAGTGGGGTGCAGTTGCATTGCTTGGTGATCAGATAACCATCGCATTGCTCTTTGCACGTCTGTTGTGATATCTTCTGCTCATTGCATGCCCAGTCTCTGAACAGAATAAGTCCATGTAAAAATGATTGGCGGTGGCGGAAAAAAGCGATTTTCTCAAAAACTTTCTTCAAGACCCCAAACTTTTTTTATATCAATCGATAGCAAATTACAAGTGCTACAAGATGCGAACGTCAAATCAAAGGTTCCACGCAGTTTTGTATGTGTTTTTCGGGAAAAACTAATTTTCGGCAAAATCAAGTTTTTATAGAAGAGTCAAATCGACAAGCGGACTCCAGATTCTTATTCTACGTGCAATTGCGAGTTCGCTGATATATACATGTTTTGGGATTTTCAAATTAGTTTTCGGGAAAAACGCGTTTTTCGGAAGGGTGTGTGAGTCAAAAAATTGTCTGCGATCCGTTTTACTATGGAAAATTGCCCAACATTTTTCAAATTTGACCCAAACGGTATAAACGGCCTGAAAACCGGCTCATATTCACGAGTCAAACTTAATTTTGGTCCATACAATCCATTTTTGCAGTCCGTTTGGCGCTATGTGGTCGCGTTTTCCAGTTATTTTCATTTTAATTGTTTTTTGCAAAATTTTGTTTGACTGGAAAGGTTGCAGTGTTATGACCGATCAAAGTTGACTGAAATTGCCAAAAATGGCCCATTTGACCATCAACTTTGACCGGCCATAACACTGCAACCTTTTTAGCTAGAACAGTAACCAAAATATTATTAGAGTCATTGAAGACTCTAGAGTCGATTTATGTGCTTATCCTATCATCCCAGTTATGAAGGTAGCTGATTTTAGCTGTTGCGCAAATTAGTATTCAGAGCGAAACTTGCGCAGATTAGGATATACCTTGGGCAAGAACTTGCTTCTCTATAACGTTAGACATGAGGCTGGATTCACTTGATGGCGTCGAGATGAAAACACGTGCAGCAGACTGTCGTAATCATGACGAGAACGGTCCACTTCCAGATATCGATAAGCAATAAATCGTTCACTGCTCATTATTGAATGGTAATAATTACAGTAGAAAACGGTGAGAGGGTAGGTCCAATTCTCTTGCAGCAACTTCTGCTTGGTGTTTAGATTGGAGAAAGTGTCATTTATGGCTTTTTTAACCGTTATTATCGATGCGTTCTCTGGCAGCTGGTCCACAATTCCGTTCAGATCGACTTCGCTTATTAGTGGCAGCTGAACGTCTACCGAAACCAACAAATTCGGAGGATATGGTAGATCTGCGCCCGTTCCAATTCTGATCGACGTAACGGTTTGATAGGAGAGATACTGCACGACCAGGAGATAGACGTTTTTGATCGTCAGACAGGTGAACAAAACAAGTATCAGATACCAGAAGACTATTTCTGGTTTTCTGGTAGTGGCCGAAATCAGCGTAAATCCAGAGATCGGCGTGTATTCATAGAATTTGTTCTGGCGAAGCCACAGGAACTTTGAACTTACTTCTTGTTTAGTCGATCCTTTCATCTTTTACATTGACTCGTTAAAATTGCGCTCTTTCAGTGTGTAGGTGAAACCGGTTTTTTATCCTGCAGGGCAAAGCAAAACTTGGGTGTCTGAGTTAGTAAAATGACTGAGAACGGAGCACAGCTGCTATGCAAATCACGTGCTTGTCTGCAAACAACCTATTAAAAGCACTTACGCTATACACAGCTTATCAGGACTTTTAAAAATTTAAATCGTGGCTACACCAACCTTAGCGCTTAGCTCGCAGCCATGCCAACCGTCCACACGCGACTGACACCAATTAATTAAAAACCTGTTAGCATGGAAATGACTTTTATCGAACACTGAATTAAACGTGACAATGACGACCGATAAAACTCGCAAGCAGCGAGTTCTCTGCAATTTTGTCTGTTGTCGTCGTGCGTCGGAGCGTTTTTTGCCTCACAAGTTTGCAGCTTTTGCAATGCTTTTTGCAGTTGTAGAGGGGCTGAGCTCGGTACTGTGGTATAACCTAATCTGCGCAACATAACATGATAATGTTAATTTACGCAACGAAAAAAACAGCTTTTTGTGTAGTCGGGTTGAATTCGACTTTTTCAGTGAATCGTAGTCTAGAGAAATACCATGGCCATTCCAAAAATGTATTTATGTTGACTGGTGGTTCAATGGTTCCAGAGAAATACACCGTCAAATTTGACCGGAAATGCCAAAAATGGCCATCTTTGGCGGTTTTCCGATTTCTGGGGAGATTGAAATAACTCAAGACCGTTTTCCACGATTTGATTTTTTCTTCTAGCATGAAGTGGTTTAAGCCATCCAATCCAATGTGGTTAAAAATGGACTTTTCAGTGTTTTGAATGGATTTCAGGCCATTCTGAAGCCATTCGGATACTGTAGTAATCAAATAAAGAAAAAAGTCAAATGACCTAATCTTGAAAACCTGGATTACGATATCAGCGTCAAATTTTTAGGGTTCTTATGCATCTCACTTAATGTAAAACTAAATTTTACACCATACATTGTATATATGAATTCAGCCAAAACAGTCGAGTTGGTCCGAGTTATTTCAACTCCCCAGAAATCTGAAAATCGTGAAAAACGTCCATTTTTGATCAACTTTAGGGGTCTATAACTTTGTAACCGTTGGACCCACAGTCAACATAACCACTTCGAAAAGACCGTACACATATATGTGTAGCTTCGTGAGTACGAAGAACGACTTCGGGTAAACGAAGCATGACTTCGGGTAAACGAAGCACGACTTCGGGTAAACGAAGCAGTTTCGGGAGCTCCCCCCCCCAAGGTGACTGACCCACGCATCCCGAAGCTTTGTAGTCAGAGGTAGTTGGGAGCAAGGTATAGTATCGGGTAACCCGAATAGCGGTTTCGGGTTACCCTAGAACCGAAGTACAAAATCTGAATCAGAATATGCTTCGTGTAACCGAACCCGATTTTGCACAACCGAACTAAGGCCGAATACATTTACCGATCTGAGACCCGAATCGTTTTTGCACACCCGAATATAAATTCGAATTTGGCGCCAATTAGGCTGCCACCCGAGCCGACCGCCGCTCACTTCATTGTATTGGTTTGCTTTCCTGCAGAGTGGTTGCGCGCGCCATGGCTGATGGTGCAGAGGACCTTCTGGACCAGGAACTGTTTTGTTAGGGGAAAGTGCATGGCTCACGCTCAAAGGAAAAACACTACTTTTATGTGCTACCGGTGTCAGATCCGGCTGTGCCCCGGTTTTTGCGACTGGTCTTTCCACACCAATGTGGAATTCTTTTATGACGATCCTAAGTGCACTGGAACGGTTTCTGTGTTTGCAAAACAACATGCTGTAAACAGATCTGAATAGCACATAGCAGATTAAAGTGCTGTCATTGGCTAGGCTTTTACGTGTTTCTTTTGTATTGCTAACTACAGTGTACGTGTCTGCTTTTTTTTATAAAAGCTGCATAGCAGATTGGCTCTTGGTTGTAGGATATTATATTAAGTCGGGTGGCCCAACAGAGGCAGGGATCGCCGGGATCCAGCTGAAAGGAGGGATAGCACCAAAAAACAAACATCAAATGCAAATGTGCACAGATTGTTGCGTAACTGTCACAGAAAAACAGATAAATTCGTCCCAAATGATGGTTCGGTGAGTTTAAACAATTATTCGGGTCACCCCTAACTATTCTTCGGGTAACCCAAAAAATGATTCGGGTGACCTCACAATCTAGATTCGGGTTACTCTTAACACGAACACAAACTTGCTTCGGAATTTCGGCAGCAAAATCGGGTCCTGTGGGGCGGGTAAGAGATAGACTCGGGTCACCTGAACCAAGACATTTTTGTACTTCGGAAAAAAAATCAACCGAACCTTTCAACCCGAACCGAAGGTTCGGAAATTTGGGTCATTTTAGCTCACGAAGAACGTCTTCGGGTAAACGAAGCACGACTTCGGGTAAACGAAGAACGACTTCGGGTAAACGAAGAACGACTTCGGGTAAACGAAGCATGACTTCGGGTAAACGACCCAGTTTCGGGTTAAACGGTCTTTTCGAAGTGGATAAATACATTTTTGGAATATCAATGGTCTCTAGCTAGATTACAATTCACTGAAAAAAATCGCATTCAACCCAACTACACAAAAATATAATTTTTTCAGTTGCGCAAATTAATATTATTGTTGCGTTATGTTGCGTAGCTCACACTACCGAGCTCGGGCCTCTCTACAACTGTGGTTATGAGGCAAAAAAAACGCTCCGAAACACCCATAAGGAGTTATTCGCAAAAAACCGCCAGGTCGTTCATTTTTATAATGGACTTACTTGTACGTTCGTAATACGAGAACTTTTTAAATGACCTGGCCAAAAGTTTTGAGATGGACTTTAGTTATTTAAAATTAAAGGCCAAATAGCTTCACTCACACACTGCTAGAACACACGTCGAAAACTCGATTGGTGGCCTACATACAATAAATACTGCAACGCTTCAATAATGATTGATAATAGTAACGAATGATAATAATGCGTCATAAATTATTAATAGGCCATAGCATACATGTAACAGGTCATCCGCCGATGGGGGGAGGGGGGGTTGGGGGGGGGGGGTCTGGCGCCGGCCGGGGGGGGGGGGCGGGGCCCAAATTTTGGGGGAGGGGGGTGGGGACTAAAAAAACGCTCAAAAATCGAAAAAATCGCAATTTTTTGGCTAGAAATTGCCAAAAATCGCTAATTTGGGCTGAAATACAGCTAAAAAGTGCTGTTTTGCAGGCGATTTTGGCAATTTTTGTGTGTGAAATTGTAAAAAATTGCAAAAATTTGCTCGAAAATTTACTTGCCAGAAAAGTCGGAGGGGGGGGGGGGTCGGTGAAATCGTCAAGGGGGGGGGGGTCCCCATCCGGGGGGGGGGGGTCTGGCCTATTTCGGGGGGGGGGGCCGACCCCCCCAGACCCCCCCTGTTACATGTATGGGCCATAGAGCCTACATTTGCAGTCATTCGTTGCAGCATTAAGCGGCGTTTATACTCCTATACTGAAGATACACTACTGCAGTAGTTCCAATGCCGATCGGACCGACCCACAATTGAAATAGTGTTGATAAAATGCGCTAAGGCGTGTTGTCGCGTTTATGCTTTTAAACTACTGTTGTTTGGGTATGGGATTTTCAGGAATCGGTTCGGTATGGGTAGATTTATTCGGTATTTGCTGAAAATGCTTTACAAAGTCAAAACACTGAATTTCCCATTTACAGGGCCATGGATTTAGTCATTTCCAAGGTCAGAGGCTAGAAAATTCATCAAAAGCAATGGGATTACAGCTTTTTTTTGGAATTTTTTAAATCTTTTTAGTTTCACTGAAGTGAAAATCGTTTCTATAAATAATTTTGACTAAGAGGAATGTTTCCATTGTACTGTAGTTTTAAAGCCAACTAGTGTACAGTGTGGAGATCTAACCAGCAGTGACAAAACGCGGGGTTATTTTGTTAATTGTGATTGTACTGCATATCAAGTACATAGAGGCTTGATTATTAAGATGCATTTTGCGAGAAAGTCAGCTTTGGTGCCGAAGAGAGGGGGCAAGCAGCGTCATCTCACGGATCTGGCTGATATTAAAAGCTGTTAAAATAGAGCACAGTCTAAGACCTACGGTGCACGCCCGGCCTCCAGTACCAATGGTGGCTCCAGTACTAACAAACTGGCTCAGAAATCATTAATTTTTAGCCTAAAGTTCGCTTGAAAAGCCTTTGGAAACCGAATTTGGCGTTTCGACTGCTGATATTTAAGAGAAATCGAGGTTTTTGGAAGCCCTTTTTGTCATTTTTTGCTTGTTGTTACTTCTAAAACGCTACTTGGCAGCTTAAAATAGCGATTTTTAGCGTCCTTACTGCAAAAAACGTGCTAAAAACGCATTTCCAGGCGTTTTGAAGCTTTTTAAAATCTTGGACCCCCCTCTGGGCGAAACCCTCGTCAACCCCACCTGAGGAAACCCCCTCCCCCCTCCCCCAGGTCGGCCCGGAGCTGTTACATGTATGGTCAGAAGAATAATTAGCCAATGCTTATTTCTTACCGAAGGGACGGCAGCAAAGCCGTCTATCAACAAAACAAACTATAGGAAGTGCGGCAGAAGCAGACAGAATAGCTATAAATAAGCACCGTTGAATATTCTTGCACAATTGACCTTGACCACACAACAGCCGTAAATTAGGGATGGGCACGCTTCGTCCGGCTGCGCCGTTTAGAAAATACAAAAATACGGGCAAAATATGGTCCGAACAGGGTTTTCGCAACTTCAAGCGCAAATTCCTTTTTATGTTCAGTTATTGATGGTAGGAAGTGATATACATATATGAATCAGAGTACGAGCTATCGAATAAGATGCATTTTGAACCATAATTCAGCCGTTAAAGGGAATTTTTTTCTCAAAAACTGAATTCGTCGTTTTTCAACGTCCATTTTCTGTTGAAAGGAGAGTTTATTTAAATTTGTTTCAATCGGATTTGAAACCAGCGTAACTTGTTACCTATATAGCACCACTCTTTTTCTTAACGCAGTTTGACGCCGTCCCCACAAATTGGATTCTTTCTAAACTACTGAAAATCGGCTTTTTCGTGGATTTTTTTCGTGTTCCTGATTGTTGTAATAAAACGATGAATTTGGCGAAAGGGTTTCAATCGGTTCTGAGTACAGTAGACTTCAGGCTTTCGAATGATACAAGAATTGGCTCTCTGCTGTTTGTCGTTAACCCCACAAACGGTGTTGAAGTTTCTGTAACCCTAAATTTTTCCCATTTCAGTATTTTATTTTGTGCAACACTTGCAATCATACTTTTTCGCATTAATTTAGCTGTGTTACGGATATTCACGGCCTTCTAGTAGATTTTAAACAATCAAGTGGGTTGCATCTTCGTAAATCGCGCCACAGAAAATCAGTCCCAGTTCAAACATGCGACCAAATGCTAATTACTAAACTGCGCGGCTCACACAAAAACTGTTTTTAACACGAATTTCTGTAATTCTTCATGAAATCAAGTGCGGTTTTTTGCGTAATTTATCGCATCCGGTCATGCTATCGCCGTTTTAGCATAAACTTTTTCTTGTAGCGCGAGTTATTCAAATATATTGCCCATAATAAAAATGGTACCAAGTGCGCCATAGAAAAGTCCTTCGCAGGCGGCTGTCATTAAATCGCATTTTTCTAATTTTTAATGAAATCGAATGCGGTTTTTTGCCTGAATTGTCCTATGCGGTCATGCTATCGGCCCTTTTAGCATATTTTCGTTGTCGTAGCGCGAATTATTAAAAATGGTCGCCCATACCTACGTAAATGATAGCTAAGAGCTAAAGAGACGGCCATTTTTGTTGTCTTCACTCGAAAATTCTTTAAGTTAAGTTTTAAATCACCATTACTAAAATAAAATATCTTTCGTTAGGGTTTCCTTCTTTTTCCAATTCTGGTACTAAAGCTTGTAATTCAAATTTCGCGCCTTGATCGGCAGGTTATGCGTCAGCCATGCCTCAACCGCAGGATACGGTAGCTCCCGTCCTGCCTGATCCGTAGATAGAGTTCTAAAAGGCACGCGTCGTCTCAACGCCCCTGAGCGGGCGCGCATTCGCAGGCAGCCAGCGGCGCAGCACAGGGCAGCACAGATTTGAGCGGCAACTTTAAACCAACTTCCGCGGCCGACCGCCGCACCTCTGCCGTGCTGTGCCGATTGCTTGCTGCCTTGCCTGCTTTGCTACACCTTTCTTTTGTCCATGTGCCGTTGAGACCTACGCGCTCACCGTTTGCTTGCTGTGCCCACGCAACTTTTGTCTGCCAGCCGACCAACAGTGCAATGTCACTATCCGAGCGCTCTTTTCTTCTCTCTTCCTTCTACACACCAAGCGAGATGGACTTACTCGATGCTACGTATAGAAACAAGAAGTGATGAGCTCGCCGCAGAATTTCAGATTACCGCACGGTCAAATCTGAAAGCTAAAGGTAAGGGACCGGCAAAGAAATGCTGTTCTTGCAGAATCTGAGTTAGGATTATTTTCCGAGAAAAGTCCACTCGGCGGCCGACCCTCCTGGGCGCGTGTCGTGTGCTTCAGTGTTGCCAGGTTGGGGATTCCCCCAAATTTAGGGGGACTTTTTCCCATTTAGGAGCAAAATTTTGTTTTGGGGGTTAGGGGGAAAGTTTGGCCGATTTTTCAAAATTCAGGGGGTTCTTAGGGGAGTTCAATCTGACTCAAGATCTGTAAAATTCGAGAATTTTTGGCATAAAAAATGAAATTAAGAAAAATTTAACCAGCAAAGCTGTGTCTGCAATGTTTAAAGTTCAAAGTTTATTGCATATGAAAAACTTGTTACCGGAGATTTCCACTTAGTATCCCACCCCACTTAATAACCCACTGGGATATTACATGGACCCTTATTCCGCTTTATATCCCATGGGATATTACTTGGCGGCAATGTTTATGTCAAATTTGTAATAATTTTCTTTACACACGCATACTGTATGCATGATAAAACATGGTTCCGGTTAATATCCCATGCCGTTTCCAGTTAATATCCCATGGCTTTGTCCTGAATGTTTTCGCTGAAAAAACGTGATTTTCCGTGTTATATCCCCTGGGATACTAAGTGGAAATCTCCGGTACGTAGCAAGAAAAATATGCAATTTGGCGAACAGGACGAAACTAAAAGTTCCAGTGCAAGGCGGTTTGCTGGCAGTGCACTTACGCAAACTGCAGTCCTCGATTACTACTTGTTAGTTCATCCTTAAATACGCCTGCCGAACGAGCGAACCGAATATACTATCATCATACTAGCAGAAACTGATTCTGCCATTCTTTGGCTTTTTCATTGTGCTCTCACTTTGAGCTGGGCCACTTGGCCCATCCAGACTCATTTTGTGCTATCTGGCATCTCCGGTGTGCTAAAAAACCGTGCGAAGAAGGTTTGCATTGCACACTTCGTATGCCCATATATTGTGCCTGTTAAAAACTCTCTAGTGGTACCACACCTATAAGTTGTTATTTCTCTGACTGTTAGATGCACATATTGTACGTCTTTTGCAGGCGCAATTATGCTGGTGGCTGTGATACTTCATGCCATTTTCGGTTTCTTTCGTTCGGCTTGCTGGAGCGACCATGTATCTTTCTCGTTCTATGCAGGCAGGGTGGTGACGTTGGATGCGGTCAAAGTTTCTGCACATAAATGGAGTTCAGCTACAGAGCAATCTGTTCCACGCCTTGGCTTGCCTTTTCGAGTTGACTGGCCTCATTCGGTGCGAACAATTTTGATGTCAGTAGTGCTCGCCGAATAGATAAGACTTTCCTGACTTAACTGCTACTGTACGTATTTGTTCGTTGATTGTGTGTATGCAAACGGTGCTGATTCTGGTCGCACTGCGTTGCTACTAGTTAGAGACCGGCACGGGCCGCCCGGCAGAGAATTTCAGCCGGGCCGGGCGGGCTGAGAAAATTGGGTTTTTATTGCCCGAGGATGAAGGAAAATGCTGTGTAGAGTGCAATAAAAAAGGTAGAATTCTTGAATCTGGATTATCATTAAGCTTTGATGCATTGTTAGAAATGCTTCTATTGTACTGTAGTACCCGCTCAAGCGATTTTGCGTGAATTTTGATCGATTTTAGCTTTCCCGGGCCGGGGCGCCCCAAAGGCGGCCGCTCAGGTCTCTACTACTAGTGTGCAAATGTTGTGTCGTGGGTAATGTAGTGGCTCAACAAATTGAATACAATCAGTCACGTCATAGCCGGTGCGCTGACCTACATGCGGCAATACAGCAGAGGAATGTAGCTGAAACGTATGATATCAAGAGAGCTGTATGGACACACTCTGACTTGCTCCTGTTGTGGCTACGTTTCATTTTGTTCCTTTTTAGTATGCAGAACAGTGGAGATAGCGGCCGGAAGGCAGGTTGAGGTGCCTCAGAGAAGGTTTTGGAGTTTTGATTAAACATTTTTAAGTTCAAATCCAAATGTAACGCTGGTGTGTCATCGTGTCCCAGGGAGGCTGCTTTATAAAATTGCATCGTGCCAACACGCCGCAGTGCATTTTATCAACACGGCTTTAATTCGATGTGACGGGGGATCGACCTGAAGACAGCCCTACGCGATCAGACTCCTATCAACACTCGCCGGTCGACGTTTTTCGATACGATTATGAATACGTCTTTCAATGTTAGGGACGAACAAGGCGAGCACGCACAGAAAGTGGACCTATTATTGATTTGATTGCGTGGCTTGGCTGGCTGACTTTGGCACATGTTGCAGGGCTCTCCGCGCTTAGTCGGCTGCGGGCGCTCCTTTGAATTTGCCGCTTAAATCCGTGCTGCCCTGTGCTGCGCCGCGGGCTGACTACGAATGCGCGCCCGCTCAGGGGCGTTGAGAGTACACGGCCCAGGTTAAGAAGTTTGGACAAAAGTGGAACATTCAGTTCAAACATCAATTTTAAGCATTTTATGCTGAGATCACAGTTATATAAACAGTTCTAATCCATTTTTTACTGTCTTAAGCAAGAAAATAGAGGAAAATGAGCTCAAATGTTGTAAAACATACCACGATCGCAAAATAAGCTGAATTATTAGCTGAAAGTCCAAGCAATTCTGTTATTTAAACTATTTGGTATTATTCGGTATTATTTGGTATACAAAAATACCAAATACCAAATAATACCATTTCTCAAAAAATACCAAATAATACCGAATAAGGCAAAACTGACTTTTAGGGGTCCCTAATGAGGGCGTATATCTCAGGATCTAAGCTGAGCACAGTAATGAAAATTTCAGCAATCTTTTAAGAATTCATCTATCTTTCATATAAAAAAGGATTCATTCAAATCCGTTGAGATTTGCAGTTGCTACAGCGGTGGCAAAACTGACTTCTAGAGGTCCCTAACAAAAATTTCAATTTTATCTACCGTATTCAGTTGACTCCTAAGCCTAAGCCTGAGCCTAAACCAAAGCCTAAGCCTGAGCCTGAGTCTAAGCCTGAGCCTAAGCCTAAGCAAGAAAGTGATTAATTAATATAGGTACTGTATAATGGAGGGACCCCTAAAAGTCAGTTAAGGCAACTCTAAACGGATTTGAATGAATCCTTTTTTAAATGAAAGATCAATAAATTCTTAAAAGATTGCTGAAATTTTCGTTAATGTGCCCTGCTTAGATCCTGAGATATACACCCTCATTAGGGACCCCTAAAAGTCAGTTAAGCCCCGAATAATACCAAATAATACCGGATACCATTTGCATCCCTATTCTTCATCAATCAAAAAAAATCTCTAACTTCGAAGCAAAGAATAAAAAAAAGATTACAAGAATGAGGACAGAAGCTGAAATTTTCAGACTAAGTGAAGGTCTTATCTTACTAGAAAAATAGGTGTTGGCAGAAATGGAGAAAATTAACATTCTACTACTAGAGTATAAGAAACAGAAACAAAGAAGAAGAACAAAACAATTTTGTTCGAGCATTATTGTATGTAATCATAGAGATCTAGAGATACAGATATTATATCTAGAACTCTATGATGTAATAGAAGTTTGTTTAAACATAACAATTGAACAAAAGCGAACGAAAACTGAACACCAAAAAATTCGCCAATCCATTCCTGGACGCGAGCACGTTATATTGCTCGCGCGAGTGGAGTATAAACCGGTATAAGCAAAGAACAGCCACTTGCGACTTACTTGTCTGTCTGACTAGAAAACGGGGAAAGTAAGCAGTAATACGTAAATTAGTAGCTACGAAATAATCTATGCGTAAAGCACACTACTTTTAAGTCTAAACCTACTTTTTCACTTTTAGAACCTTCACCTTTCGCCAAATTAGAATCTAGTGATGATTTCTGATTTGACTGACTGTCACCGGCAATTACAAGAGAGGTTGTTTGTAAGTTCAAAACTGCTCGAAGCGATGGAAGAAAATTAATTTAGTTCTATTCGCATCTCCAAGTGCCCCCGTGACAAATACACATGTCTCGTTCATCCGGATATTCGCCTTCCGGACAAGATTAGGCCAAGTCCCAATTTTATCCCATGTTATATGACTCGTTAATCGGGACAGAAGATTTGGGGTCCGAACTTCGAAATTTGAACGGTAAAGTGATTCGTTAATCCGGATTTGGTTAAATTGGACAAAATGCATGCGCAATTTTTCAATTCAGGTGTGAATTTTCAATTGAATATTGTTTTTTGTTTAGTCAGAATATGATTATTTTTGCCTGCTTAGCTATAATCAGCTGAAATAAGCTTTTGACTTTTTCTTAGCAGGCACAGCTGCAGAATCTGATATGCAACTAATAAAAAACTGTCATTAGGCCCGAATATGAGTGTTTTAGCTTTGATTCGTTAATCTGGAAATTCGCTAATCCGGACAAAATTGGCCGGTCCCAACTTGTTCGGATTAACGACACATGACTGTATTTGCCACACCAGGTTAGCTAGCCTAACTGAATGACACAATGCTCCTTATTAATGGCGTCGAGATCAACCGGTACGTGTTCTGGTGGGCCATGTTGGTACAGAACGCTTACTTGAGGGCGATTTTTGGGCCGGTTCGCCCTAATCCGGCCTATTTCCCCCTCGCCAAACGAACTGCCTTTTTAAATTTAAATCTTTTTCGAAGCCTAAGCCTATGACCCAATATCTACTTAAGCTTAAAATCAGGGTGGTCGTCAGGTGGGGATACCGGTCTCATTTACCCGGCCCCCAGCAGAGGATTAGTCTAATCTCTCTCTGATCCTTCGCTCGCACATACATTCTGGGTTTTCGGTTGCTATGCTAAGCAAGCATAATACGCAAACAACCAAACAACGGTAGTTTGGTATGTGTTATTAGAAAAAATACCGGTCCGATATAACAGTATGTATTCGGTATTTCCCAAAAACGTTTTGCAAAGTCAAAAACATTGAATTTAAATCATTTAATCGGTATACCGTATACCCAGTATTTTATTAAAATTTAACATACTTATTAAAATACCTGCAATCGGTAGGAATTTAATGTTTAGGTAATCCCAAAAATACCCAATTTTTGGTATGGGTTCGGTAAACCCAATCAACAGTACGTACAACAGCTAATACATGTACAGGGGGTCTGGGGGGTCTGCACCCTACCTAGGCCAGACCCCCGGATGGGGACCCCCCATCGAGACGATTTTTGCGCCCCCTGTCAGATTTTTTTGCAAGTAATTTTTTAGCAAATTTTTGCGATTTTTTACAATTTCAGACACAAAAATTGCCAAAATCGCCTGCAAAACAGCACTTTTTAGCTGTATTTCAGCCGAAATTAGCGATTTTTTGACGATCTTTAGCCGAAAAATTGCTATTTTTTAGCCTTTTTTTAGTGCCCAACCCCATACATGTAACAGCTCCGGGCCGACCTGGGGGGAGGGCGTAGGGGGGTTTTTCCTCAGGTGGGGGGTCGAGGTGGGGTTTGCTCAGGTGGGGGGTCCCAAATTTCAAAAAGCTCCAAAACGCCTAGAAATGCGTTTTTAGCACGTTTTTTCAGTAAGGACGCTAAAAATCACAGTTTTAAGCTGCCAAATAGCGTTTTAGAGCTAAAAACAAGCAAAAAATCATAAAAAGGGCTTCCAAAAACACCGATTTTTCTTAAATATCAGCAGTGGAAACGCCAAATTCGGTTTCCAAAGGCTTTTCAAATGAATTTTAGGCTAAAAATTAGTGATTTCTGACCCAGTTTGTTAATACTGGAGCCACTACTAGTACTTGTATTTTTTGGTCGGGGGAGGGGGTCTCTTAATCTGTCTCGGGGTGGGGGGTGAGGGGGGGTGGTTTGGCCTTTCCAGCAGGGGGGTAACCCCCCAAACCCCCCTAGTACATGTATGCTTTCAGTGAAGATGAAAAATTAGCCTTGCCAAAAATGCGGTACCCTCTGCACTACGGTTGGACGCATATATGCAATATGCAATATCAAACAATGCATATATGCATGGTTTTTGGCATGCATATATGCATATGCAATATCATATGCATGCAAGATTCCAATATGCAATAGTCATATGCAAATTGACCCTGATATCAAAATTTTGCATATTTTTAGTTTGCATATTTTTGTCAAAGGTGTTGCTGACTTTTCGTGCTGTATACTTATGTTATGAAGAACGTTAAACGGTTCAAATAGTTATTTTATCTATTTGGGGCGGAGAAATCCATAAAATACTCCTCCAAAAAGTACAAGTTTCAAAGAGGGCTAGTTTGGCCGATTTCTGGTTTTGAGTTGAGCAAAAATGGAAGAGTTTGTTTAGCGAATTTGCGAATTTCTGCAAGTACCTCATTGCTTCATAAATATCTGGAGTTTTTAGCAGAATTGTTCAAACTAAGGTGGCACAATGAACATCCCAAAACAGCCAAACAGACTGGATTTCTGTGGTTAGGATGGTCGCCACGGTTTTCCTAATTTTTCGTCGAACTAAAGGTAAAAAAATCTATAATAAAATATCCCTTGATTGAGGCAGTTTATACTGTAAATCTGTACTTTACAGAGATCAAAGCTTCCTCTTTCCACTTACAGAATGGAGTTGAATCTGGCTTGAGACCCTAAACTCAACTCGCAAAGAACTCGCAAAATTCAACTAAGACTTTTCAAATTCTGAATTTTTTAGTTTGTAAAACTAGGAACGACTACAAACGGTTAGGTATACCACATTAGAGAGAACAAATTTGAACATGCAAATACTAATTTAGCCAAAAATCTGTAATGTCAACTAGAGTGCGAACAATACCTAGAAAACCCAATACCCCAATACCCAATACCCAATACCAATACCTGAGACCCCCAATACCCCAATACCCAATACCCAATATCCAATACTTGTGTAGCTGGGCCAAAAATTGCATTTAACTGGACAGGTACATTCCCGTTGTGTACAAAAGATTTTTGGCACTGCGATTAAAATTTTTAAGAGGCTTGGTTGGGCAAGCAAGGCGAGAAAATTTTGAAACATTAGCCTTTCAGAAAACATTTAGAAGCCATTTTGGGCGTAAAATTAGCAGAAGTTATCAGTTTTTGTACTTAATATTTCGTATTGATTGTATTATTTTCAATTCAATTATGTTCTGTCAAATTTTTCTACATACAGAAAAGCTTCCCGGAGTGGTTGTAGCGATCTATTCAATTGATTGTACAGTATGGTAACAAGAAAACATGACAGTACTGTATGTACTGCACTTTTATCGAGACGGACCGAAAACAACGTCGCCTTAGGGGTAGGGGGTCCCCAAGAAACGACGCAAGGCGATTTTGGGGGAAAGGGGCCCCGAAAAATCGGGATTTTGGATGGATGGCTCCTTAACGCGAAAACAGCTTCCTAAACCAAATCATCGATCAACTTTTTCTATTTTTTTCAGATCAATTTTTCAGGTCAACATCGATTTTTCTCTATTTTTACCTGTCCCAATTAGTATTGGGTATTGGGGGGTAAAAACCCCAATACCCAATACCTGGAAAACACCCCAATACACCCAATACCCAATACCCAATACCCAATACCAGTTCGCACTCTAATGTCAACCATTTTTATCTAAAAATTACCAAATGAGCTGGTTTTTCATGCCAAACTGTGTTTCCCTCTTGTTTTTCCAGATGAGGTCTGTATCTGTAAAATAGGTATGTCTAATAACTGCTAAAGATTGCGTAGACATTCCAGCAAAACTCGAAAATGCTTGGAAAACGTCCAGTTATCGATTTCAGACCGCCTTGATAAAATATGCAAATATGCAAAAAATATGTACATATCTCATTTTTGCATGCATATGATATATGCAATATCAATATGCACTAGAGATTGCATGCATATATTCATATGCAATATCATATGCATCCCAAAAATCCAATATCATCCAACCATACTCTGCACATAAGACACTAATTTAGGTGTTCATTGAGTTACCTTAGTTTAGATGATTGTAATTCATGCCACCACTAGTTTGTATAGCCCTGCTTTCCGTACAGGGATGACACCCTCATTTTTGAAAATGCCAAATTTTCACCTTCACTGAAAGTAAAAATCCGCCAGATTTTAACCGGCAGAGCAAGAAAGCTGAACTCTTCAGGGTAAATAGTGGACTCAGGCATTTCTTCGTCCGAACGCTTCAATTTAGCAGTTCTTGCTGTTCGGTTACGGCTACAAATAATAAAAATTATTGATTTCTGACCCAGTTTGTTAATACTGGAGCCACTACCACCACTTGTATTTTTTGGTCGGGGGGAGAGGTCCTTTAACCTGTCTCGGGGGGGGGTGGGAGTGAGGTGGGGTTTGGCCTTTCCAGCAGGGGGGTAACCCCCCCCAACCCCCCTAGTACATGTATGCCCAAACCCAACCCTCTCCCAAATTTGGGCTCAGTCAGACCCCCAACCCTCCTCTCCCTTCGGCGGATGACCTGTTACATGTATCCATACGTGCAACGAGAACGCTAAATCATGAGTAGTACAGTACTACCAAATCAACTGCCGGGCAAGTACTAGATTAGACTACAAGGTTGCAGGTTGCCGGCTACTGACCGCTAGATCTGTACGCAGTCTCTGCCACCCTACTGCCAGCCAGCCCTGTCCGTATTGCCCACCAGATTTGCATGTAGTCTGTGCCACCCTACAGCTTGCTCACCCTACCCTACTGGTACCCCCACTCTGTGTTGACGGCGGTAAGTGGAAAAGCCGGTACACCTGTATAATCTGATTCCGCCGTCCAACTACTCCAATTGGAGTATGTCTGCTGCAACCGGATATACAGGGTGTGCCAAAAAAACACCCAGCAGATTTTTCGCTGTAACAACCGCAAATCTCAACCGATTTGAATAAATCCTTTTTTAAATGAAAGATAAATAAATTTTTAAAAGATTGATGAAATTTTCATTAATGTACTCTGCTTAGTTCCTGAGATATTGGCTCTCAAAGTCAAAACAGTGATTTTGGCAATGAACAAGAGGGATTTTTTTTATTATTCTGCACTTCGTAATAAAACGGATTCCTGCTACTGCTAAGGGCTCTTGGAGGCTTTACTGGTGACACAGAAACTCGGTTTACTTCAACACTAAAGTATCATTAGCCCTAGCAGTAGGAATCTGCTTTATTATGAAATGCAACGGAATCGCTCTTGTTCTTTGCCAAAATCTGTCTCGACTTAGAAGGCAAATATCTCAAGAACTAAACTGTGAATCTCAATAAAAATTGCACCAATCTTTGAAGAATTTATCAGTCTTTCATTCAAAATAGGATTCAGCCAAATCGGTTCAGATTTATGGTTGCAAAAGTAAAAAATCTGCTGGGTTGTTCTTTATCACTCTTGTTCATTGCCAAAATCTCTGTTTTGACTTTGAGGACAAATATCTCAGGAACTAAGCAGGCTACCTTAATAAACGGTACATCAATCTTTCAAGAATTTATTTATCTTTCATTTAAAAAAGGATTCATTCAAATCGGTTGAGATTTGCGGTTGCTAGACCAAAAACTCTGCTGGGTTGTTTTTTTTGGCACACCCTGTATATAGTACCAGCATCCATGGCCATATATGGTACCACCACAGTCCCCGAACGTGGGGTACCATATACGGTGCCACTAGCCTAGGTACCGGTATCGACACCTTATGGTGCCAGTACCATAAAGGGCGTTAAGTGCCTGACTGTGATAGGGTAAAAAAGGCAAATTGATAAATATCAAGACAAAACGACAAAGCCAAGATGCAACAGGTAGAGGGAGATACTGTAGGTGTGTATGTATTATGCAAGGGACAGCGGTGTCATGTTATTTGGTGGCATTCGATTCCCAGACGGACAATCAGCGGGCGCTGAATACACAAGTCATGATTTGAGTTTGTCGCACGCACTATCAATTAACGGCCCGGTATTGTCTTACCTGCCCACCGGCCGTGCAATCATTAAGCGTCAAAGATCGGTTCTCAGCTTAAATTGCCTGCACCTCCTGTCGCTGGGAACAGTGGCAGCTTGCTTTGCTTTCATAACTCACTTGTTGCTCTACACACAAATGGGTAAGTCTGTAGACAAAGAGAGTCTAGAACTCTGTGCACTGCTTTCTGCGTACCTGATTAGAGTACCCCAAGTAGTGTACAGTAATGCCAATTAATGTACCCCGGGTACTCTATTTGGAGACAGGTTTTATAGCAATGACCACTGAATTTCGCTAGATTATGGTAGCCAGCAGTAACAGAAAAGTTGGTAGTACTGGAATCTAAACCACACTTTTCGTTTTCACAGAAATACATTGTAGAGTCTAAATTGAAATTTGCCTGACAATTATTCAGATTTCTTATGCGCTTTTTAGTATGATTGAATAGAATAGAAAACTCTTCCATCAAAGAAACTCTTGAAATCAGGAAAATTTTTGTGTGAAATACTTGTAAATTTGGGCAAGTCTTTCAAGCCAACAGCTACTTTTGGGCTAAACTGAAATGCTCCTCTTTCTGACTAATTTTGCGAAATTCCAATAGTGTATCCGGGTACACTATTTGGATTTTGGTTTATCGGCTAAAATCCTAAATGCCAATTAGGGTACCCGGGTACTGTATTCACCACTCTCCGGTAGCTTTGATGAATTTGTATTAGGTCGCCAAGTTGGTATATATCTACAGTAACTCATTGCCATTGACAACGGTACACCAGGGAGTACTGTTGTTTGTTATTGGATTTTCCGTTTGTGTATGTGTATGTGTATGTGTATACACATTTACCTTCAAATGTGTATGGCAATTTGTGTATACACATTCAGCAAAACAATGTGTATTTTTGTGTATATTTGTGTATGTGTATTGTACTGAAAATGCAGATTTTTTTGGTAGATTTTCAGTCAGAAATGCTAGGAAAATCAAATCTCTCAATGTCTGCTGCTTGAAACCTTGGGTAGCGTTGAAATCGAGTTACCTAGGCCATTTGAAAGCTTCATGAGGATATCTACTGTTTATTACTGCAGCAAAAACATCGAAATTTTACGTTTCTGTTCGAAATTTTATTGATTTTTGCTGATCAAATACACATACACAAAAATACACATTTTGAGTACTGTTTGTGTATGGTAATGTGTATCCGAATTTTCAATGTGTATGTGTATGTGTATGTGTATACACATTAAAAAACAATGTGTATTTTTGTGTATGGTAAATGTGTATGTGTATACACAAACAACAGTACCAGGGAGACCCATCAAACGTGTTCAGTCTGGCACTTTAACGCCGTTTATGGTATTGGTACCATATATGGTGCTTGTACTATGTAGCCTGACGGTACTCAGGCTAGTGGCAACATATATGGTACCGGCACCCTACATGGTGGTACAATATATGTATGGTACCCTTACCTTGATTGGTACTGGTATCTGTAGTGGCACCGTATATGGTAACTCCTTTCAGATGTCGTTCAGATTTCGTAGCATGTATGGTAGTGCTACCATACCTAAATGGTACCGGCACCATATAGTATGTACATACTGTACGTATGACACCAGTATGATATGGTACCGCACCGATCATCATGGGTAGGTGATGTGTCCGCTACTGTAGCATGTTTATGTATTAGACACTTCCTGTAGAAAGGATCTTCTTGTGTAGTGTTGATATACAGAACTGTTGTGTTGTGTCTGTGTTGTCAGCCCCTTTGCTATAACCTGTCTAACCCAAGTAAAGCCTGATCTACTTGGAGTCTACATATACTACGCAAGATAGATCAACTGGCGACGCAGTCTGATTCAAGAACTCAATCGTGAGCGCAAATGGACCAAAACAGAGCTGGTGGAGAACCAAGCAGAGGAGCAGCAGGCATGGTGCGCAGGCTTCCTGTCGTGCAACCCAAAGACTACTGGCCGCTGGCAGGCGAAGCACCGCAACAAAAATGGCCAATCTGGGAACGATCACTACGCAGGTACCTCACACTCTACGATGCAATGTTGGCTCCAGATCAGAAAATGACACACATAGAGAAGAACATTCTGCTGGTACAGTTTTTGGGATCACATGGTCAGACTCTGTTCAGTGCACACAAAGATTATGACAAAGACGGCGACATGACGTTCGATGAGTACCTGAACTCAGCCAAAGAGATTTTTCATCGTCCGGTCAATGCAGTTCGCGTGTACTACGACTTTGCCAACAGAACACAAGATTCTCACGAGACAGTTGACGAGTACATGTTGGCACTTCGTGCATTGATGACAGACTGCATCCAGAACTTCCCAAAAGATGAGCAAGGCAACATTTCGCCAACCAGAATGGCAGATTTTCTGTTGGGTGTGCAGTTGACAAAAGGTGTTCAGAGCAAGCAAACGCAGGAGAAATTGTTGGCGCAAGGCAAGGTAGACCTGGATAGCTTCATGAGTATAGCTCAGGCAGATGAGCGCGCCAGACAAGACTCTGCACGTCTCTCTTTGCCTCTGAATGCAGACAACAGAGTGTCAAAGGCACAGCAACAGAAACGGTCATATCGTGGCATGCAATCTCCACTAAAGTCAAAGAAGGACGGCTCTACTGAGAAATGCAAGAGTTGTGGTCGAACAGGACACACTCGAGGCAATGTTCAGTGTCCAGCGAAAGGCAAGAAATGCAACTTCTGCCAAGGAATGAACCACTTTGAGTGCTGTTGTTACAAAAAATTGAACCAGTCGAGTCAGAATCAGAAACAAAGCAAGTCAGTTCACAGCTCCAGAAACAACACAATTCGAGTTGGTGTAATTGACAGTTCAAGAGCTCAGCAGTTCGTGAGTTCTATTCTGATTACAACTGAAACCCAGTCAACAACGATCACTGCTGAAACTGACAGTTGTTCTGACATCACTGGCGTCACATGGACATGAGATTTCCTCTTCCAAACATAAAGGATCTCTACGATCGCCTGAGCAGAGCCAAGGTCTTCAGCAAACTGGATCTGCGGAAGGGATACTTTAACATAGACATTCATGAAGAGAGCAGCCTGCTGACTACAACAATTACGCCCAAGGGTCTCTATGCTTACAAGAAGTTGCCAATGGGGTTGAAAGATTCAGCAGCTGTCTTTCAGAAGCTAGTACGTAGCAGAGACACTAGCAGGAGTGCCTGGCTGTGAACCATACATCGATGACATTCTCATCTACGGCACGTCCAAAGAAGAGCACAATTCACGACTTAAGCAGGTGCTGCAACGACTAAATGACAAAAATCTGCGGTTGAACCTCGACAAGTGCGTGATTAGTGTGCCATCAGTGACATTCCTGGGTCACATTATCTCAGAAGGCAAAATCAGCCCAGATCCAAAAAACCTGGAGTCGATCAAAGAGATGGCTGTGCCTGCCAATGTGAAGGAGGTGCAAAGTTTTTTGGGACTGCTCAACTACTACGCTGATTTCTTGCCAAAGTTCGCAGATATTGCAGAGCCATTGAGAGAGCTCACTCGAGCGAACGCAAAGTTCCACTGGAGTCCAAAACAGCAGAGCGCATTTGAGAAGATGAAGACTATTGTCTGTGAGGATCTAAAGCTCAGCATCTTCGACCCCCAGTATGCAACATTCCTGTCTACTGATGCATCAGAAGTTGGTATTGGAGGGGTTCTATCTCAAGTGCAGCGTGGTCAAGAAGTACCAATCGTTTTTGGTCACCACACATTGAGTCCAAGAGAACGAAACTGGGCTGCCAATGAGCGCGAAGCCTATGCAGCCATGTTTTTCTGCGAGTATTGGGATAAGTTTCTGTTGGGACGTCCATTCACCTTGCGAACAGATCACCAAGCTCTTACTTCACTGCTTTTCAAGTGCAAAGATGCACGAAAATCGTCCAAGTTCTCGCGTTGGCATGATCGCTTGTCTGAATTCAACTTCACAGTGGAATACAGACCAGGCAAAGACAACTTAGTGCCAGACGCACTTTCAAGACTGGTGGACAAGACGACCCCTGCAGTGAAGGTACTGATCAGCTGCATCAACCAGGATGGTTTCTCATTCAAGAGATTTGAAGCAGCAACGAGAAAAGATGTTGTGTTGCAACAAGTGCATAAGTTCATACAGCATGGATGGCCAAACAAGAGCAAAGTTCGACCAGACATAAAACCATTCTACTCACTCAAAGATGAGCTATCTACAGAAGGTGGCTGCATAGTGAGAGGAGATTCATGTCAGATTCTGGTGCCAACTGCTCTGCGACGTCAGCTGTTAGAATGTGCGCACAACGGTCACCCTGGAATTGTTCGTTTCAAGCGAAAACTCAGAGAGACGTACTGGTGGCCTGGCTTTAGCAAAGAAGCTGAGCATTTCGTGCAACACTGTGTGGCATGTCAGGATTCGGCCAAATCAAACCCCAGGATGGCAATGCCAGAAATGCATCTACATGTGCCAAACAAGCCATGGGAAGAAGTCTCAATTGACATTACTGGGCCGTTCGCTGATGCACCTATGCAAGCCAAATACATTGTGGTGCTGCTCGATAACTACTCAAAGTTTCCGGAAATACTGTGCACCAGCACCACCACTTCAAACACAATCGTTAATTGGTTGCAGGAGTTGTTTTCGCGCTATGGTTGTCCATACACATTTACCTTCAAATGTGTATGGCAATTTGTGTATACACATTCAGCAAAACAATGTGTATTTTTGTGTATATTTGTGTATGTGTATTGTACTGAAAATGCAGATTTTTTTGGTAGATTTTCAGTCAGAAATGCTAGGAAAATCAAATCTCTCAATGTCTGCTGCTTGAAACCTTGGGTAGCGTTGAAATCGAGTTACCTAGGCCATTTGAAAGCTTCATGAGGATATCTACTGTTTATTACTGCAGCAAAAACATCGAAATTTTACGTTTCTGTTCGAAATTTTATTGATTTTTGCTGATCAAATACACATACACAAAAATACACATTTTGAGTACTGTTTGTGTATGGTAATGTGTATCCGAATTTTCAATGTGTATGTGTATGTGTATGTGTATACACATTAAAAAACAATGTGTATTTTTGTGTATGGTAAATGTGTATGTGTATACACAAACAACAGTACCAGGGAGACCCATCAAACGTGTTCAGTCTGGCACTTTAACGCCGTTTATGGTATTGGTACCATATATGGTGCTTGTACTATGTAGCCTGACGGTACTCAGGCTAGTGGCAACATATATGGTACCGGCACCCTACATGGTGGTACAATATATGTATGGTGCCCTTACCTTGATTGGTACTGGTATCTGTAGTGGCACCGTATATGGTAACTCCTTTCAGATGTCGTTCAGATTTCGTAGCATGTATGGTAGTGCTACCATACCTAAATGGTACCGGCACCATATAGTATGTACATACTGTACGTATGACACCAGTATGATATGGTACCGCACCGATCATCATGGGTAGGTGATGTGTCCGCTACTGTAGCATGTTTATGTATTAGACACTTCCTGTAGAAAGGATCTTCTTGTGTAGTGTTGATATACAGAACTGTTGTGTTGTGTCTGTGTTGACAGCCCCTTTGCTATAACCTGTCTAACCCGAGTAAAGTCTAATCTACTTGGAGTCTACATATACTACGCAAGATAGATCAACTGGCGACGCAGTCTGATTCAAGAACTCAATCGTGAGCGCAAATGGACCAAAACAGAGCTGGTGGAGAACCAAGCAGAGGAGCAGCAGGCATGGTGCGCAGGCTTCCTGTCGTGCAACCCAAAGACTACTGGCCGCTGGCAGGCGAAGCACCGCAACAAAAATGGCCAATCTGGGAACGATCACTACGCAGGTACCTCACACTCTACGATGCAATGTTGGCTCCAGATCAGAAAATGACACACATAGAGAAGAACATTCTGCTGGTACAGTTTTTGGGATCACATGGTCAGACTCTGTTCAGTGCACACAAAGATTATGACAAAGACGGCGACATGACGTTCGATGAGTACCTGAACTCAGCCAAAGAGATTTTTCATCGTCCGGTCAATGCAGTTCGCGTGTACTACGACTTTGCCAACAGAACACAAGATTCTCACGAGACAGTTGACGAGTACATGTTGGCACTTCGTGCATTGATGACAGACTGCATCCAGAACTTCCCAAAAGATGAGCAAGGCAACATTTCGCCAACCAGAATGGCAGATTTTCTGTTGGGTGTGCAGTTGACAAAAGGTGTTCAGAGCAAGCAAACGCAGGAGAAATTGTTGGCGCAAGGCAAGGTAGACCTGGATAGCTTCATGAGTATAGCTCAGGCAGATGAGCGCGCCAGACAAGACTCTGCACGTCTCTCTTTGCCTCTGAATGCAGACAACAGAGTGTCAAAGGCATAGCAACAGAAACGGTCATATCGTGGCATGCAATCTCCACTAAAGTCAAAGAAGGACGGCTCTACTGAGAAATGCAAGAGTTGTGGTCGAACAGGACACACTCGAGGCAATGTTCAGTGTCCAGCGAAAGGCAAGAAATGCAACTTCTGCCAAGGAATGAACCACTTTGAGTGCTGTTGTTACAAAAAATTGAACCAGTCGAGTCAGAATCAGAAACAAAGCAAGTCAGTTCACAGCTCCAGAAACAACACAATTCGAGTTGGTGTAATTGACAGTTCAAGAGCTCAGCAGTTCGTGAGTTCTATTCTGATTACAACTGAAACCCAGTCAACAACGATCACTGCTGAAACTGACAGTTGTTCTGACATCACTGGCGTCACATGGACATGAGATTTCCTCTTCCAAACATAAAGGATCTCTACGATCGCCTGAGCAGAGCCAAGGTCTTCAGCAAACTGGATCTGCGGAAGGGATACTTTAACATAGACATTCATGAAGAGAGCAGCCTGCTGACTACAACAATTACGCCCAAGGGTCTCTATGCTTACAAGAAGTTGCCAATGGGGTTGAAAGATTCAGCAGCTGTCTTTCAGAAGCTAGTACGTAGCAGAGACACTAGCAGGAGTGCCTGGCTGTGAACCATACATCGATGACATTCTCATCTACGGCACGTCCAAAGAAGAGCACAATTCACGACTTAAGCAGGTGCTGCAACGACTAAATGACAAAAATCTGCGGTTGAACCTCGACAAGTGCGTGATTAGTGTGCCATCAGTGACATTCCTGGGTCACATTATCTCAGAAGGCAAAATCAGCCCAGATCCAAAAAACCTGGAGTCGATCAAAGAGATGGCTGTGCCTGCCAATGTGAAGGAGGTGCAAAGTTTTTTGGGACTGCTCAACTACTACGCTGATTTCTTGCCAAAGTTCGCAGATATTGCAGAGCCATTGAGAGAGCTCACTCGAGCGAACGCAAAGTTCCACTGGAGTCCAAAACAGCAGAGCGCATTTGAGAAGATGAAGACTATTGTCTGTGAGGATCTAAAGCTCAGCATCTTCGACCCCCAGTATGCAACATTCCTGTCTACTGATGCATCAGAAGTTGGTATTGGAGGGGTTCTATCTCAAGTGCAGCGTGGTCAAGAAGTACCAATCGTTTTTGGTCACCACACATTGAGTCCAAGAGAACGAAACTGGGCTGCCAATGAGCGCGAAGCCTATGCAGCCATGTTTTTCTGCGAGTATTGGGATAAGTTTCTGTTGGGACGTCCATTCACCTTGCGAACAGATCACCAAGCTCTTACTTCACTGCTTTTCAAGTGCAAAGATGCACGAAAATCGTCCAAGTTCTCGCGTTGGCATGATCGCTTGTCTGAATTCAACTTCACAGTGGAATACAGACCAGGCAAAGACAACTTAGTGCCAGACGCACTTTCAAGACTGGTGGACAAGACGACCCCTGCAGTGAAGGTACTGATCAGCTGCATCAACCAGGATGGTTTCTCATTCAAGAGATTTGAAGCAGCAACGAGAAAAGATGTTGTGTTGCAACAAGTGCATAAGTTCATACAGCATGGATGGCCAAACAAGAGCAAAGTTCGACCAGACATAAAACCATTCTACTCACTCAAAGATGAGCTATCTACAGAAGGTGGCTGCATAGTGAGAGGAGATTCATGTCAGATTCTGGTGCCAACTGCTCTGCGACGTCAGCTGTTAGAATGTGCGCACAACGGTCACCCTGGAATTGTTCGTTTCAAGCGAAAACTCAGAGAGACGTACTGGTGGCCTGGCTTTAGCAAAGAAGCTGAGCATTTCGTGCAACACTGTGTGGCATGTCAGGATTCGGCCAAATCAAACCCCAGGATGGCAATGCCAGAAATGCATCTACATGTGCCAAACAAGCCATGGGAAGAAGTCTCAATTGACATTACTGGGCCGTTCGCTGATGCACCTATGCAAGCCAAATACATTGTGGTGCTGCTCGATAACTACTCAAAGTTTCCGGAAATACTGTGCACCAGCACCACCACTTCAAACACAATCGTTAATTGGTTGCAGGAGTTGTTTTCGCGCTATGGTTGTCCATTGAGACTGGTTTCTGACAACGGAACGCAGTTCACCAGTTCATGGTTCAAGGCTTTTCTACAACAGTGCGACATTGAGCATCAGCTCATACCTGTCTACACTCCTCAACAAAACGCCTTTGTGGAAACGTTCAATAGATACCTGAAGCATGGTTTACAGGCGTACTCGAGCAGCTCACAACCTTGGAAACAAAAGCTCAATGAACTACTCTCTCACTTTCGAGCTACATCTCCAGACCAGAGCGCGCCTAAGAGTCCAGCCGAATTATTTCTGGGACACCGAATCAGGCTACCATATGAAGTGGTCAGGAATCGACTGAAAATGGAGGAGAAGAGAGAGAACGAGAAAGCTGAAGTACAAGCCAGCAATGTTGAGGAAAAAGAGATCAGAAATCGAGGACCATACAGAGTGGGTCAGAAGGTTCGTGTCAAACGCCCACACACTCTGAAGGGCCAAAGCCCCTGGTCAAAACCGTTGAAAGTGGTTGAAGTGAAAGGTAACTGGTCATACCGGTTGTCTGATGGCCAGACCTGGAATGCGCGACGCATGCGCCGATACAACGAAGATCAATCGAAGCTTCAGGAAGTCGAGTATCTGGTTAGCAGAGAACCACATGTCAAGCGGCAGTGGACAAGATTGCAGGAGAAAGCCGAGCTGCGACGCTCCCCTCGAAAGAATAAAGGACAACCACCTCTAAGACTCTCGTATTGATTTAGTTATGATAACTTCGCTTATTAGGAAAGAGAGTGGTTGATGTGTCCGCTACTGTAGCATGTTTATGTATTAGACACTTCCTGTAGAAAGGATCTTCTTGTGTAGTGTTGATATACAGAACTGTTGTGTTGTGTCTGTGTTGACAGCCACTTTGCTATAACCTGTCTAACCCGAGTAAAGTCTAATCTACTTGGAGTCTACATATACTACGCAAGATAGATCAGTAGGGGTAATACAAAGTACAGGTAGCACCACACTCCCCGAACGTGGTGTACCATATACGGTGTCGGTACAATATGGTGCCCCTATCTTGGTACTGGTACCACTCAGTGGCGTATCCAGGGGGGTGTAGGGTGTGTACACCCCCCTTTGTGGTTGAGGTAGGAAGAAAAAGTCTGTCAAAAATATAAGAAACTAATTAATTATGTACTAAAACTGTCTATTTTGTGCTCAGAATGCCTTCTAAATGCGTTTCTGAAGGCCAAATTTTCAAAATTTTCTCGCCCTGGTCGGGCAGAAGCCCAACCAGGCCATTATAAACTACTAAAACTTGTAATTTCTGTAAATTTTAAGCTCGGAATGCGTTTTAAACGCGTTTTTGAAGGCTAATTTTGCTAAATTTTCTTACCCTGATTGGGCAACGGCCCCAACCAGGCACTTTCAAAATTTTACAACCCCCCTTTCCAAAATCCTGGATACGCCACTGGTACCACTAGGTACCATAAAAGGCGTAAAGTGCTTGACTGTTGCAAGGCACCGAAAGCAGAAATGTATTTAAATCAATGCACTATGAAACACGATGGCCTTTATCGTAGCTCAGTCAGGGCTGTTGGGTCGGTTTTTTTCCTCGTTTTTTTTCGTTTTTTTCCGGAAAAAAACCGGTTTTTTTCCTAGGGGCTCGGAAAAAAACTAAAATGCGGAAAAAACTCAAGTAAGTTTTTATAGGAAACAGGCACAATAACTGGTTAAATTCGCTTCCAATGCTTTGAATTTACGTTAATAGAAGCCTTACAAGCATTTCCATGGCATAACTTAGCTGTTTTTCGCAAAAAATATTGGTACCATTTTCAGGCAACTTTTATTATTGTATTTTTGGTGTTTTAAAATCAAATTACTACTCTAAAACATGAAATTAGTGCATTTTGTAATAAGACTCACGCTATTTCGTTGAATTCTGCAATAAAAAGCGATTGTTAAAAATTTTTTTCTGTCATCTCGGAAAATAACTTTTGGAAAAAAACCGGAAAAAAACAGGAAAAAAACCGGAAAAAAACCGGCTTGAGTTTTTTTCCGGAAAACAAACAGCCCTGAGCTCAGTAGCCTACTCAGGGGTGTACGGGGTACACCCACCTTTGTGATGGAGGTAGGAAGGAAAAATTAGGCAAAAATAAGAGAAACTAATATAAATTATTACCTGCACCTGTCTATTTTATGCCCACAATTCGTTTTAAATGCGTTTTTGAAGGCTAATTTTTCGAAAATTTCTCGCCCCGGTTGAAAAGAAGTCCAATTAGGACTCTTCAAACTACGTACTAAAACCGTTAAATTTTATCAATTTTGCGCTCACAATACCTCTTAAATGCGTTTCTGAAGGCGAATTTTGCAACATTTTCTCGCACTGGGCCAATCGGACAAGTTAAAAACTTTGCACCCCCACCTTTGCAAAATGCAGGGTACGCCACTGTTGAAGCTAGATTATATTAGAACATTACTCTACCTAGCTAAAGACTACGGTATAGGACGAACTCTGCCTGTGCCGGTGCCCTGTCAAGTGTGTGGCGACAAGAGCTACGGCAGACATTACGGAGTTTTCTGCTGCGACGGATGCAGCTGTTTCTTTAAAAGGAGCATTCGAAGAAATATCAAGTACACTTGCATTTGTAAGTTTACTTTCTACCGTACTTGCTTCTTTGTGAGTTTGTTTGGTTTGTCGCTTGCGTATTATTTTGTACGTATTTTACAGACCAATGATTAACTTATACAGTACATTCCAGTAAAAGTCAAGAACGTCTGTAAATTTAGTTGCGCCAAAAAAACAAGAATGATCGCCTTTTCTATAATTAACAAATATTGCAATATTTTTTAAAACATTTGAATAGAAATGCGAAAAATAAGCGCAAAAAACTTGATTTTGGCCAAACTCGGACTTTTGACTTACGATTCCTCGACACTCTCAGCCTCCGCTACCCCTCAGAATTTCAAAATTTTGTCTCTACTCAAGTCGAACTGCTAGCCAACCAAAGACTAAGTGAGATACATAGATGCGTATACAAAACCTAAGGATAGCATACAAAGTAGAGATGGATATACAGTATAGATAAAAATGTCAGATCGGTTTTTTACCTACACTCAAATGTTTCGTTCTCCATCAGTTCATGGGACATTTCCGATATTTTCGATCTATATAGTATATACAGGGTCCGCCAAAAAAAACAACCCAGCAGATTTTTTTGCTCTAACAGCCGCAAATCTCAACCGATTTGAATAAATCCTTTTTTAAATGAAAGACAAATAAATTATTGAAAGATTGATGTAACGATTATTAAGGTAGCCTACTTAGTTCCTGAGATATTTGTCCTCAATTTCAAAACAGAGATTTTGGCACTGAACAAGAGTGATAAAGAACAACCCGGCAGACTTTTTAGTTTTGCAACCATGAATCTCAACCGATTTGAATGAGTCCTCTTTTGAAAGAAAGAGTGATAAATTCTTCAAAGATTGGTGCAATTTTTATTGAGATTCACTGCTTAGTTGTTGAGATATTTGCATTCTAAATCGAAACAGATTTTGGCAAAGAAACGGAGCGATTCCGTTGCACTTCATAATAAAGCAGATTCCTACTGCTGGAGGTTAATGATACTTTACTGTTGAAGTAAACCGAGTTTGTGTGTCACCAGTAAAGCCTCCAATAGCATTTAGCAGTAGCAGGAATCCGTTTTATTACGAAGTGCAGTGGAATAATAGAAAATCGCTGTTGTTCACTGCCAAAATCACTGTTTTGATTTTGAGAGCCAATATCTCAGGAACTAAGCAGAGTACATTAATGAAAGTTTCAGCAATCTTTTAAGAATTTATTTGTCTCTCATTTAAAAAAGGATTTATTCAAATCGGTTGAAATTTGCGGTTGCTACAGCGAAACAGCTGCTGGGTTGTTTTTTTGGCGGACCCTGTATATCTGGACTGCTCACTCAGTTTAAGCCGGTGACCAGAGTTGCTCTATCGACAAGAGCCGTCGCAACTGGTGTCCCGCTTGCCGACTGAAGAAATGTTTGGCGGTGGAGATGAACAGAAACGGTTTGACCTTTTCTTCTTCACTATAAATAAACGGATGGCACAAAGCTGTTTGATTTCAGCAGTGCAGAAAGAACGAGGACCGCGAAAGCCAAAATCAATTGGTCAGATCAAGGTGGCCCGAGCCAAATCTATCTTGCAAACTTCCAAACAGCGCAGTAACCATTTTCTCTAATCTTTCTAAAGTCCGGCACGTAACCTAATGCTGTACGCTAGGTAACGCTACCATGTCAGGGTGCTATAGTATCGTACCGGTGCCACCTTAGGTAGGATATCCGTAAAATCTTCTCAGGGGTCCCGATCATACATTGTGCATGTAGTTGGCGGAAAGGGGCGGATTTCCCCAGCCCCATTTTCGGAGAAAATCCCGATTTCGGGGTATACAGTAGGTTAGACTGTTTCAATCCCTGTTTTAAGTTTCTAAACCCATAAACAAGGTTCCAGAAGCCATGAGGGTTTCAGAGACCCTACTCTCTCATTTCATTCTTCACAAAACCGAAAAATATTCTGCACTTTTTTGCAAACTAGGACTGAAAATTGGCACCCATAGAATTATCCTGACAAAAGTGCAGACAATCTGCAGTTTTAATGCAGACTTTGTCTTCAGTTCAAAAGTGCAGACATTTCTGCGCTTTTTTCACTCTTCACTTTTCTGCAGACATACTGTGCACTTTATGGGAGATTTTCTCTTCGTTTATTTTCAGATTAATCTTCACGTTATAATAGACACATATTTTTCTGAAATATCACAAAGAAAAGAAACATCAATCATCATCAGTCAAACACAGAAATACAAAGTACACTCACTGTCTTTTGCGAATACATAAAGTAAACAGAACATGGCAGCTTTTTGGACTTTGAAAAGGTTGATTCGGAATGATTGACTTGTCCGATTTGAGAGAGTCGATCCCATCTGAGAAGAAGCATCAACGTTCAGTTTCGATTTTCTGTTAGCTTTCGATTCAGCCTGCTTGTTCTATCACGCTCTCTTCTCCTAAATACGTAGCTTTATATCACATCCCTATTCAGAGAATTTTTAATTTCGGTTCTTTGCGTACCTTACAAGTAGGAGACATTCCGTTCTGTAGTTATTAGCTGTGCTTTAGCCATCCTTCATGCGATGCGTCGCTTATCAGGTAACCTGTGCATGAGCACTGATGAGAAGGTTGCTCATCTAAAAAGCGATAAAGCAGTTTTAGATTAACGCACTATAAAGATAATCCTTGCCTCTTTCCAGATCGTTGCAATGAAAAACCATCAAACATGTGTCCATTCCGCACAAAACTTAGAATTTTCAGATGGGTTTCACAGAAAATAACATGAATTGTGTATCGGACCTTGTTGTATTTTTCTTAGTTTCTTTTTGGCTCCCCACGATTTTTTAAAAATATTTTTGGGGAGCCGAAGCTCCTTTGCAACCGTACACTGTTGCCAGGCCCGAAGGCACAGATAAGACGTGGCCACGTTCGTAGCCGGTAATATTTTACTAGCTCAGACGGCGCAACAATGCCAACTGGCAGTGACACTGGCGCTCCGCACGATTTGAATTTGAATAGTGCAAAGTATATTCAAAAATGTGCAGAGTTGTCTGCATTCTCGTCCCTGCAGAAATCCATCTGCGAATAACTGCAGAATAAATTGCATTTTAGCGTAGATATTTTTGTGCAGAGTTCTCTACAGTTTCAAAAGTGAAGAGTGAAATGAGAGAGTAAACAGGGTTTTGAAACCCAAATTCCGGTTTCTGAGGAATGGGCTGCTGAGGCCCAAAGTAGGGTTCCGGAACCCTAACTCGGGTTTAAGAGACCCTAAAGAGGGTTTCGGAGAAAGAAAAGTTTTCGTTTTAGCGCTATTTCTATATATTTCTATAGCTATTGGAATTAACTAATTCTAAATATTTTTGAATTTCTAAGGATTGCGTTAAGCTTGATCAGCCATATTGATTCTAATTTTGGTCATATTTTTCGCACCATCTCTGTACCATATTTGACCTTTTCACACAAAACAGAACAATTTACTACTGTAGCATCGGCGGCGACTACAGTAAGCGACGACTTTTACTGTCTGACTTTGACTCGCGCCATCCGGGAAAGTCTCAACGGGCCGATTCTGAAGTTCTGCGATCTGGAAACAAAACGACAAGTCTTACAACTGAGCTGGGCACCGGTTTTTGTATTATACGCCGGCGCCTGGAAACAATACATCAACCAGTCGATAGCTATAAAAGACTGCTATGTACGTGCATACAAGGTCTGTCCAAAAAACAATCTGCCAGATTTTTTTTACTATAGCAACTGTAAATCTCAACCGATTTCTATGAAAGTTTTTTAAAATGAAAGATATAAAAATTCATAAAAGAGTGCTGTAATTTTTAACAAGATATTCTGCTTTATTCCTGAGATATTTGTCCTCAAAATAAAAAAATGATTTTGGTAGTTTTGGCTTTTCCTACCATACAAATCTCAACCGATTTTAATGAATCAATTTTAAATGAAAGACATATAAATTCTTGAAAAAATGGTGATAATGTTATCAAGATACTCCGCTTAGCTTCTGAGATACTTTTGCTCAAAGTCAAAACAGACTTTCGCAATGAACAAAACAAAAATTGCACTTAATAATATGCCAGATTCCTACTGCTGAGAGCTAAAACGAGACTTTACTGGTGAAGTAACCGAGCTTGTGTGCCACCAGGAAAGCTGTGTTTATAGCGCAGTACTAGAAATCTGCTGCTCGTATTATGAAGTGCAACAGATTTAATAAAAATCCCTCTTGTTCATTGCCAAAATTTCTATTTTGATTTTGAGGGCAAATATCTCTGAACCTAAGCAGAGTATCTCAATAAAAGTATCATCAATTTTGGAGAATTTATTTGTCTTTCATTTAAAAAGATTCATTCAAATCGCATGAGATTTGCGGTTGCTATGGTAAAAAAATCTCCGGGGTTGGTTTTTGACGGTCCCTGTAATTTGAGCTAAAATATTTCAGCGGCAAATACGTAGTTAGTTAATTTCAGACCAAAGAACTTTTGAGCTTCGTTCAGATGTTAGCGCTCGATCCACACGAAGTTCATTTGGTCGCCAGTCTGGTCACTTCAACGCTGGGTGAGGGTGAACAAAATTTTGTGTCTTTTTTCAAACTTATACTTGTTTAAACCGGTTTAAACAAAACCCCTTACTTTTAGCCAGTTGGATGCCGCAGTTCAAGGTTCCTGGTTTGCACGACCTGTACCGTCTTATGCTAATTCATCACAGCGCCAAATTCCATGCTGCTGATTCGACGCGCTCCACAAAAGTTCTTTACTTGGCCGCCAATCTAGTGCGCGTGTCCGAAATAGAAGTGCGGCAGAATTTCTTTCAAAATCGGCACCAATTCGACGTCAATGATTTGATCTGTCGTGTGCTAACACTATAGGACAACAGACCTATTACCTTGCAACGGCGGCGTACCCGGAATTTTGCAATTTTTGGAAAATTTTGGACCTGCCTGAATCTTTTTTAATTAAAGAGAAATAAATTCTTGACAGATTGGCTCAATTTTCATAACTCTACTTGGTTCCGGATATATTTGCCATCACATTTGAAACACTGATTATAAACAAACAAACAAACAAACAAACAAACAAACAAACAAACAAAAAATGAACAAACTGTGATTAATACAACCCAGCAGACTTTTTGCTGTAGCAACCGTTAATCTCAACCGATTCTAATGAATCCTTTTTAAATGAAAGATAGATAAATTCTTGAAAGAATGTTGAAAATGTATCAAGATACCCTGCCTCGTTCCTGAGATATTTACGCTCAAATTCAAACCCGATTTTCGTAATGAACAAGAGCTATTCCATTGCACTTCGTAATAAAGCAGATTCCTACTACTGGAGGCTAATGAGACTTTACTGGTGAAGTAACCTTACGTGTGTGTCACCAGTAAAGCCTCCTGACGTTAACCCTTAGCTGTAGGAATCTGTATTATTGTGAAGTGCAACGGAACAATAAAAATCGTTCTTGTTCTCCATTTTCACTTTGAGCGTAAATAGTATCTCAAGAAATAAGCAACGTATCTTAATACAAATTTCACCAATCTATAAAAAATTTATTTGTCTTTCATTAAAAAAATTCATTCAAATCGGTCCAGAAATCTGCTGGGTTGTTTTTTCGGTACACCCTGTATTTTTCCAGCGGAAAGGAAGTGTAAGCTTACCATGGGTACGCCGCAATAAAATGCTGAGATGTAATAAGTTGTAAGTGATTTAGCTGTCCGAGTGAAGCATCTTCTTTGCGAGCCTTGTCCGCCTGACAAACATAAACTCGGTTTAGTTATCCTATCAGTTCAACATATTTATTTACATATTTTATTCATTTTTGTGCTGCCGCCTACTACTTTTCTGTTCTCCGCACAGCATGCATGTAACAGGTCATCCGCCGAAGGCGGAGTGGGGTTGGGGGCAGTGTTGTGCCTAGCTCAAATTTATGAAACTCGGTAAGTATTCAGTAAGTAAATCCAGATTTTTTGAAATTCGGTAAGTACGAGTAAGTACTGGGTTTTTCAAAGAAAACCCGGTAAGTACTCGGTAAACAATTCAGTAAACTCGGTAAGACCTACAACATTCAGAAATATGTTACAATTTATCGAAAAAGTTTCCTGATATAGCTTTTAGCTACTAAAATTTTTAATCGTGGTTTGTGCCATTACACACTATTGTGGTACTAAATAGCATAGTGGGAACGCCTTAAATACGGACACAATACATAGCGACCAGAGGCTATGGTATCTAGCTTTAGATGAAAAGCCTGGGAAAAATTTGAACAAGTGAAAAATTATTCTAATTTTTGTCATTTCCTCACAGTTCAGACCGATGCAAAAATGTCAATCAAAATATAGCTAATTGTAGTAGATATAGCTCCTAATAGTCTTCGCGTCTGATTATAGCAATTCTACCGCGCAAACAAAGTTGGGATTATACAAGCCGTGAAAATCGCAAAAAAAATTGCAAAAATTGTGTTTTTGTTGTGAGCAAATAGATAAATGAAGGAAAAACTGCATTATTTTCTACACACATGCGACGAGCTACCTATTGCAGAAGCCTTTACTCAGTAAACAACTCAGTAAATTACCGAGTACTGAGTTTACCGAATTTTTTTTCTAATTAGGTAATTCAAAATTGAAACTCGGTATTCAGTAAGTAAAATTAAGAAAAATTTTTACCGGTAAGTAAAAGTACTTACTTTAATTCAAAATAACTAAGTACCGAGTAACTTTTACTCAGTAAATTTACTGGGAACAACACTGGTTGGGGGTCTGAGCCAAAAGTCTAGGGAGGGGGTTGGGCACTAAAAACGCTCTAAAATCGCAATTTTTCGGCTAAAAATCGTCAAAAATCGCTAATTTAGGCTGAAAGACAGCTAAAAACTGCAGTTTTGTTTTGTGTCTGAAATTGTAAAAAATCGCAAAAATTTGCTCAAAAAATTACTTGCCAGAAAATCGGAGGGGCGGGAGGTCAGAAAAATCGTCTCGGGGGGGGGGGTGTCCGCATCCTAGGGGCTCTGGCTTAAGTAGGGTTCGGGTGGGGACAGACCCCCGGACCCCCTAATACATGTATACCGCACAGTTATATGAGCGCGGCATACATATACTAGAGGGTTGGGTATCTCTCAGCAAGAATATACCCCTCAATACGTACGTACTAGGGGGTTTGGGGGTACCCCTCGCTAGAAAGGCCAAACCCGCCTTACCCCCGAGACAGTTTAGGGACCCTCCCGACCCTAACATACAAGTATTAGTAGTGGGGTGGCACCAGCCAGTAGTATTTACAAACTGGCTCAGAAATAACTAATTTTTAGCATATATGCGCTTGAAAAATCCTTTGGAAACCGAATTTGGCGTTTCCGCTGCTGATATTTTAAGAGACATCGGTGTTTTTGGAAGCCCTTTTTATCGTATTTTGCTTCATCTTTTTTTGCTATAAAACTCTATTTAGCGAATTTTTAGCCACGTTACTGAGAAAAACGTGCTAGAAATAGTGTTTCCGAGTAAATTTATTTTGAAATTAAATAACTATTAAATTGCTTGCTCAGTCTTCAGAAGAAAATAACTTGCTATTAATTTGCTTGGTACCCAAATTCAGAAATTTAATTTGATACAAATTTGTTGTTTGATATGAATTAAATAGAAATTTACTAAAATCAATACTCAATTCCTGAGGAAACTGCTCAAAACCTGGGTCATGTCAGTCTAAAATGAGTTTACCTTTCTTCAGTTGGCAACAAATTGTCTACAAATTAGCATTTAATGAGTTGATATCTTTGCTATAAGCATGAACTAGGTCATCTTTGGACTTAACTTGTTGTTTTGTAGCTAGACTTTGGTTAGTGAAGCTGCCAAACCAGACAAATTTATATCAAATTCATATCAAATTTATATCAAATTTCTAGGGCAATTTTACGAAATTTAATGTAATTTTAATTTGTTTGACAGTCATCACGAGAAATTTAATTTGTTATTAAATTGCTATTTACTGGGTGATTTTGGCCAAAACAATTTAATTTTGTTATTTAATTTTAATTTGATCGGAAACACTAGCTAGAAACGCATTTCTAGGCGTTTTGGAGCTTTTTGAAATTTTGGACCGGAACGCCCTCACGACCCCCCGACGGAAAATCCCTTCCTCCACACGGGCCCGGACCTGTTACATGTACATTGTATGTACTAGGAGATTTCCCCAGTTGAACTGTGTCGCAATTGTTTGGTTGTTGGTCCGATATTTTTGGACAAATTCTACTCAAATGGTAAAGCATTGCCTTTACTGAACCGAATAAACGAACAGAAAAATGAAAATACATTTATTCTATGGCACATTGATCTCAGACATAATGTGTTCTTAGTATTTTTCAATTCTCGGTATTCTCTGGTTTTTCTCGAGTCTCGGCATATCAGCAGTCACGTTTACATGGCTAGGTCGGCACTACTACAACCAAATTGGCTCAGAAATCACTGATAGTTAGCTAAAAATTAGCTTAGAAAGCGTTTGCTAACCGAATCTGGTCTTTCTGCTGCTGATATTTAAGACAAATCGGTGTTTCCAGAGACTCGATCTGTTACTTTTTGCTTATTTTTAGCTCTAAAACCTATTTTACAGCTTAAAATTGCAATTTTCGTCTATTATAACGTACTCACGTTTCCAAGCGTTGTGCAGTTTTTCCAAATTTTGAACCCCCGTCCTGGGCCAACCAAACCTCTAACTAAACCCTCTCAGCTTGCAAGCAAACAACCCCTGCGGCCGGGCCCCTGTTTACGTGTAGAGTTAGTCACAGATTTCGGGCAGCATTTAGATTCTGTGCGTATCGTCTTTGTCGGCCACCAGGCAGCTGTCGCTTGATGGCCCTGCGGAACTCGCGGTTGAACAAGGAATAAATGATGGGGTTGATTCCCGAGTTACAGTAGCCCAGCCAGAAGAAGAGATCGAAGAGGAAGGGCGGTCCGCCGCAGTCGAACGCACGCAAAATGTAGACCACGAAGAACGGTAGCCAACAAAGGATAAAAGCGCCCAGAATCACCCCCACCGTGATGGTGGCTTGTCGTTCGCGGCGTTTCAGTATTTTCTGTCGCGCTTTCAACGCCATCGGTAGATGCATCCTGCGCTTGAACCGGCGAGCTAACTCGGACTGCATTTGAAATATGTGCTTGGTCTGCAATGGTCTGTTATTTATTTAGTTCTTCTTATGTTTATAGACATACATGTAACAGGTCATCCGCCGATGGGGGAGGGGGGTTGGGGGGGGTCTGAGCCAAAATTTTGGGAGGGGGTAGGGCACTAAAAAACGCTCAAAAATCGAAAAAATCGCAATTTTTGGGCCAAAAATCGCTAATTTGGGCTGAAATACAGCTAAAAAGTGCTGTTTTGCAGGCGATTTTGGCAATTTTTGTGTCTGAAATTCTAAAAAATTGCAAAAAATTGCTCAAAAATTTACTTGCCAGAAAAATCGGAGGGGGGGGGTCGGCGAAATCGTCTCGGGGGGGAGGGCCCATCCGGGGGGTCTGGTCTAAGTCGGGTGGGGGCAGACCCCCAGACCCCCTGTTACATGTATGTTTATAGACCGTTTTTAGTGTTACAGTCAGGCACTTATAGTCACCATATATGGTAGGGACCTTCGCATTGGTACCAGTACCGCGTCCAAAAAAGACCGCCCACCCTTTTTTCGAGTTTTTCAGAATAAATTCAAATGGCTGCCATTCGGTTAAATTTACATCGAATTAAAAGATTTTTGACTCCACCATTAGCCCTTGTTAATAGTTTGTTGTGGCCAGTTCTTGGCCTGCTAGCCTTCTGCAGCTCTGAGTTTTGCTCTTCTGAAATGAATTCACCCGAATTTTCTGACGTCAATTTATACATACAGTACGGAAAATATCTCATGAATCCTTCATCGGAACGTTACTAACTTTTATTAAGCTAGTACAGAGGACTGGATTTGGCTTAAACAAGTCTTCTTAACAAATAATGAAAATCGTGCCAAAAATCTTTGCAATTGGTTGAAAATTGACGGAATGCGGCCACATGAATTTATGCGCAAAGCTCGAAAAAAGGCCAGACTGTCTTTTTTGCAACACTGTACTGTACATCGAATATTGAAAAAGTTTTTCGCAGAGGATTTTTACATGTTGTGCTGAAATCTCGGCGCAATTGATCGACGGACACAAAAGTTACAGCAGGCCCGAACCTACGATAGATAGTTGGTCTACCCTGCATATCCGCGATATCAAATTTACGTGAGTGCAGTTCAAGATTAAAAGCTGCTCACCTCTTTTACGACATTCTGGTAATTACTCTCCACCACCACCACCTCGGTATTGATGGTTCCGTACTTGCGTTTCGGTTCCGGCGGTCCCGAACTAACTCTCTTCAGCTTAACTTCCTTCAACGGCCAGTTTCCACTAACTACCAAGCTAGGCAGGCTCGTCTCTCTATAGCTGGCCTTCAGCATGCGATTGGCTCTCAGTGTCTCCGATCGCCTCTTCCTGTTGGACAGTGACGCACTGATAGAGTAAACCCGGCAGTAAGCGAAGATCAGCAGCACTGCCGGAACGTAGAAGCTTCCCAACGAAGAGTACAGAACGTAGCCGACATCCTTGCTCAACCTGCATTCCCCCTCAGCTCGCTCCACTCGCCAGCCTACCACTGGAGGCAGACAGATAGACAGACTGATTGTCCAGGCAGTGGCTATCAGTAGAAGCATGGTGCTGCGTTTTCGCTGCTGAGGGTAGGTGAGGGGCGCAGTGAGGGACCAGTACCGGTCCAGACTGATCATACACAGACTGAGGATGGACGATGTGACAAAGAGAACGTCCACAGCTAGCCATAGTTCACACAGTGCTGGGCCTAAACTCATTTAAATTCATACAATCACCATACACTGCTAAGCCAATCTACTGTACCTAGGACAGAAAGCCTATGGAAAGCGGCTAAGCATAAGTCTAAGATTGAACCTGAAGTTATGTCTAAGCCTAAGACCTTAGGAGCTCAAGGTGTAACCTAAACCTAAGCCGAAAATCTAACCCTAACCCTAATTCTAACTCTATAGCCCTAATCCCAGTCCTAAACATAACTTTAACCCTAACCCTAATTCTAACTCTATAGCCCTAATCCAAACCTAACCGTAAGCATAATTCTAATCCTAGCCCAAACGCTAATTCTAACCCTAGGCCTAACCATAATTTTAGCCTACTCTAACTATAAAGCCTTAATCGAAACCCCAACCCTCCCTAGCCCTAAACATAATTCTAACCCTAAACCTGCTTTTAACCCTATAGCCGTAACCCAAACCCCAACCCTCCATAACCCTAAACATAATTCTATCCCTAACCCTGTTTTGCCCCAATAGCCCAAACCAAAACCCCAACCCTCCGTAACGCTAAACACAATTAATTCAAACACTAACCCTGTTTTTAACCCTATAGCCCTAATCTAAACCCTAACCCTAACTAAGCATAATTCTAACCGAAACCCAAACCTCAATTCTAACCCAAATCTTAATTCTAACCATAACCATAACCCAATTCTAACCCTATAATCCTAATTCTAACCTAACCCATTTCCCAGCTAAGCCTAAACCATAGCTTAAAGCCTAAAAACTATAAGCTTGCACCTAAACCTCAGCCCAAACTTCAGCCTTCAGTCCTAAAGCTGTGTGGCAGAGCGGAAGAAGCAAAAATCAAGAAAATACCCAAACTCCATGTATCGGTGGCTTCGTAGAGAACAGCCATCGGCATAACAATCAATCCGACCAACAAGTCGGCCACCGCCAACGACAAAATCAACAAGTTCTGCTGTTGCTTGCGCAAAGTGCGGTCTCTAAGCAGCGACACTATGATAAGCAGGTTCCCAGACACGATCCAGACCACCAGCAGACACTGCAACGTCACTTGAACTCGGTGCAACACCACATCCAACAGACTCTCTTCGTTAAACGACCCATTAGGCCATAAATAGTTCCTGTGCTGCATGTCCATTTCCAGCATTTTTGTATGACCGAAGATCATCTTGGCTTGCTTGACCGACTGACTGGGCCTTAGAACATCCGGGTTAGACTGTGAGCGGCAAAAAGTAGCCAAATTATTCGATTAGGATTGAGCTGACCGGAACATTCGGTCTGCTAAATTTAGTCACACAGGGACTTTGGTTCGGTACAATTACGGCTCAGCTTTGTTGGCACGCAAAAGCGAGATGTTGGCTGGGGTTATATTAACGAAAGCCCCTGAAGTTGGTGTCTCTTAGCCCAACAAAATAGTCCTTTGTTCGCTGAATTTCTAAACAGATTTTTGTAAATACACAAGAAAGTGGCGAACATTTTTTGCGCTAAACTTAGAACCAGGGTTGTGAGGTGTGTGTTTTTTTTCGGTGTTTTTTTCCGTTTTTTCCGAAAAAAACCGGTTTTTTTCCTAAGGGTCGGAAAAAAACATAAATCGCGGAAAAAACTCAAGCAGAAAATAGCTAATTTATGTCATTTTTCTAACCAAAAATGGACTTTTGCGATGTATAATAGGCCATACTGACTCAAAACTGCTAGAAAAACAGCGGAAAAGACCAAATTTGGCATGATAAAACAAAAATGCAAACTGCTGTAAGAAAATTTGCATATAGGGTTTATTGATGAAGGTTGTCAGTGACTGTTTTATGCCTGTTTCGTGATCTATATCTATGTAACACGTGTATTTCTGGTCTGAAAAGACTGAAGGAAGAAGGCGTTAGAAAGCGTTAGGAATCATAAAACCAGTCTAGGATACTCAGAACTTGGGCTGGAGTTTTTTTCCGCGATTTAGGAAAAAAACCGGAAAAAAAGCGAAAAAAAAACTGAAAAAAAGCAGGCCGAGGTTTTTTTCGGAAAAATATACAACCCTGCTTAGAACATAGAGGTTGTCCAAAAAACCGTAATTTAGTTATAGCTGTAGACTACAGCCTAAGCCTAAGCCTAAGCTTTTCGTTTTATCTGAAAGAGCGCGTCATGGCCAATCGATTGATTGGTCACCGGCCGAGAATAAACCACTGAGTCGGGTACTGTAACAGCCTAAAGTGAACAACAACATTACACTACAATTTCCGTGGTCTTTCAGTTTTTCATGCTTAATCATGGCTCATGCGTGCTAAGTTGCAAAAAGCTCAGAATTCCTCCAGTTGATTGAATTGAGAATAACTCAAGAGCTGAATGCTTGCTATACTTGAATAAGAGGCTCAAAGAGAAACCCAGATCAACCAATGGGTACAGCCTTTCCAAAGTGGCTTCAGGTCAGTTGATTGAGAGATTCAGGTCAGTTGCCTGCAAGTGTGACTCTTCTCTGCTTCCTAGCAATCAACTCGTGAATAAAGGTTCGTTAGCTTTCTCCAAACTTAGCAGACACTTTCCATTTGAAATTTGAGGCAAAGCCCATGATAAATCATTAAAAAACTGAAAACAACTGAAATCGCAGTGTGCTAAACTTGCTCACTTAGACCGTTACAGTACCCGGACTCAGTGGTTGCTTTTTAGCCGGCCACCAATCGATCGATCGGCCATGGCCCGCTCCTTTAGATGAGACCGAAAGCTAAAAGATCTGTCTGCTCAAACTAAAGCTGGAAGTAAATTCCGGTTTTTTGGACAACCTGTACTCAGGGATGCCTACACCATACCAGACTGATTTTAGTACTATACCATACCATATCAAATTCAAAATGGCTAAGTCTCTACTATATCATATTCAAAGACTGAATCTGGTATACCTACTAAAATCATACTATACTAGGGATGGGACCGGTGTACTTACGGTATGGTATTATACAGTATTTTTCGCTATACGGCAGTACGTATACGGTAGTTTAGTTTTGAACACTGAATTATTCAGTTTTTCGTCGAAAAATCAGCATATTTTTGCTATTTTTGATCCTAAAGCACCAATTTTTGGCGAAACTTTCCATTGTAATTTGCCTAACTTGGTGAATTGTTCTATTTTTGAAGTGGCTAAGTTTTGAGTTTTTCAAGAAAAACAAAAAATACAGAAAGCGTTCTAAAATAGTAACAACAGGTTCGATTTTGCACAATATTTTATCTTTTTTTGCAGTAGGCCAATTTTTTATTATGTTTGATTTTGTTTATTTACTGTCGAAAGTGACTTACACCACTTTCTGACTGAAATTGTAATGTTTACGGTACTGTTGTTTGTGTACAATATACACATACACATTTACCATACACAAAAATGTTTTTTCAATGTGTATACACATACACATACACATACACATTGAAAATTCAGATACACATTACCATACACAAGCACTACTCGAAATGTGTATTTTTGTGTATGTGTATTTTATCAGGAAAAGTGGATAAAATTTCGAACAGAATTCCAAAATTTCTATGTTTTTGCTGCCGTAATAAACGGTAGATATCCAGATAAAGCCCTCAAATGGCCTAAGTAACTCAATTTCAAAGCTATCCAAGGTTTAAAGCAACAGACATTGAGGGATTTGATTTTCTTTGCATTTCTGGCTAAAAATTTACCAAAAAATTTGCATTTTCAGTACAATACACATACACAAATATACACAAAAATACACATTGTTTTGTTGAATGTGTATACACAAATTACCATACACATTTGAAGGTAAATATGTATGCACATACACATACACATACACAAACGGAAACCCCAATACCAAACAACAGTAGTTTACGGCTGTGGAACAAAGTTTTCTTCATTATTTTCTTCTACTACTCGCTCTAAAAACGTACTGTATCCGTCCCATCCCTATATTATACCAGAATTCTACTAGTACTAAAATGAAAACATTGATTTCACTACCATAACATACCGTATCAAATTCAAACCTTGATTTGGGTAGACATCTCTCCTGCTTGTCTGTACTTTGTCCTCATTGTTGAAAAAACGGACTAAAACGACGTTTTAGGTTTAGAAGGAGGGTGAAATAATTTGAATTGATCTCACTCAACACAGTCCGACGCAAAAGTGAGAGTGCTAAATGAGCAGCTGGCTGGTCGAGATAGCAGAAGCGTTGCTAGCGAGCTTCAAAACACATTCTTTCGTTCCATTAGACTCTGCCAACAACAAAGCATGCATGCGTCATAGAGTTAGAAATGAATGATGAGCTAATGAAAGTTGCACTAATTGAATTTTGTTGTTGTGCCAGATGCAAGCACGCGTATCTGATCAAACTTTTATTACCACTGATTAGTTCATCATCAAAATGCACTGCTAGTCTATCCTATCACTAACCTTTAGTAAAGTTATACTGCTAACAAAAAAACCGTATGACTACATGAGAAAAAAGCTAAAGCACTGGAAAATTATTGAAGTTTTAGAAAAAAATTTTAAAAGCTAAATAAGAAAAAATGCCATAAACACTATGCTAAACGAAAAGGACGTTTAAACGCCGCAATAAAGTGTTAAAATAACTAGAAGGCTGCCTAAAGTTGGAAATGTTTTGGCTGCGAGTTTCTTCAACAAAACAGGAGGAAAGACAAAATTTTGCATCAAATTACAATTGTCTTTCGATTTGCATTGACAGATGGCCAGAATTCGGCTCACATCGTTCACATGTCGTTTGAATTCTGCTGACAGCTGATAATCTTCGGGCAAATTAACGCATCCCTCACTACTAAAGGTGACGGCTCGAAAACCCATAACTGACAGCAGCTTAGAGTCGTTGACCTGACCACAGCCTGCGGTGAAATGCACAAGGCCATCTAAAATTAACCCTTTGCAATATACAGACCAATGGTGTAGTTGGTCAACCTATCTTGACGCAAAAAAAATGAAGGCAAACATATCGGAAATCTGTTTCAGACCGCCAGGAACGTGTTTTTAACCAGTTGCAAACTCAAAATTTGTTGTTTTAGATGTTGAGGTGACGGTTGCTGTTGAACTGATTGAAAGAATAACTTTCAGTATACCAGTGTACGGCATTAAGCCAAGACAATCTGACAACAGCCTATCGGAAAGCCAGACCGAACCAATCGGAAAGCCAGACCGTGAACGCATCGGAAGCTAGAAACCAGGGATGAACAACCTCTTTTTTTCTGTTTTTGTTTCGTTTTTTTTCCAAAATCGCAGAAAAAACTCCAGCTCAAGTTCTGAGTATCCTAGCTTGGTTTTATGATTCCTAACGCTTTCTAGCGCCGTCCTGAATCGTTTCAGAACAGAAATATACGTATTACAGAGATATAAATCACGAAACAGGCATGAAACAGTGCCTGACAGGCTCCATCAATAATACACTATCTGCAAATTTTCTTACAGCGGTTTGCCCTTTTGTTTTTGATAGCCAAATTTGGTCTTTCTGTTGTTTTTCTACCAGTTTTGACTCAGTCTGGCCTATTATACATCTGAAAAGTTCATTTTTTAACTGAAAAATGACATAAATTAGCTATTTTAGCTTGAGTTTTTTCCGCGATTTATTTTTTTTGCCGACCCTTAGAAAGAAACCGGTTTTTTTTCGAAAAAAAAATGAAAAAACCACTAGAAAAACCCACCTAACATCCCTGCCAGAAACTTTCCGATACCTCAAAAACCCGGCCAGTTGCAAAAGGTTAAGGATTTTTATTAAAATACTGATAAATATTAATTATTATAATTATTCCACCTGTCATTATGTATTTATTCAAGTAGCACATCTCGTCTAAGCATGGCTTCGAGCTACAATTCTCTGTACTCCGCACAGCTCTGCAATCGTCCAAACACTTCAAGCTGAGGGAAGCTGAAAATATGCCTTCAGACTGTGTACTGATACCGGTTCACAGACAAGTAACAAACAGGTCACCCGCTGATGGTAGAGCGCTGTTGGGGCTTTGGGGGTGGCCGGGCCGGGGAGTCTGAGTCAGAATTCTGAAGAGGGGGTTGGATACGGAAAAGCGCTCAAAACTCGCAAAAAAGGCAATTCTAGGCAAAAATCGTAAAAAATCGCTAATTTCGGCTCAAACACTGCTGTTTTACAGGCGATTTCAGGAATTTTGGCGGCTGAAATTCTAAAAAATTGCAAACATTTGCTGAATAAATTACTTGTCATGAAAATCGGAGGGGAGGGGGTCGGAAAGAGCGTGTCGGGGAGGCCCTATCGGAGGTAGGGTGGTCTGGCCAATCGGGTGTTACATCAGCCGACAAAAGCAAACGAGTTGTTGGCAAAGAGAAGACTAAACGCTGTTTTTAAATACTGAATGAAGCTCAAAACTAAAACAAGACGGTCTTTGTACAAAAAAACAGTTGCTAGTGTCTGCACAAATATTGATTCGAGCATTATTTACCTCTTATTAGAAGAACAGATAGCAGATATGACTCGTATCCGCCAGACATTACCTCAAATTTTACTATATAGCAGTATTAATTAGTAATTACCAGGGCAGACTATACAGGTGTACGTACTAGTCTATACACAACGGTCGCTAGGCAGGGCATTACTAGGCTTTACCACAAGCATAAATTGGTACGCCAGAACGATCGCATCATTTATTCTAAAGCTCATTTAGAATGCAGTTGAACGAAGAGCCTTTTGTTCCTAATCAGCAGCCCTCTATAATAAAAGAAAGAGCAAAAATCACACTAACAACAATCAGCGCAGCAGAGGTTTGGAGAGCATTCGACAAATTCTTCTTTCCTTTCGTGTTGTTATCGGTCACTCCAATTTTGTCCTTGTTAGCATTGCAGTTGTCCGATTGGCACTGACAAATCCTTTCCAGAGACTGGTAGTTCAGGTAGGTACTTTGCTGGTCAGCTGCTTTCAACGTGTCCAGATCAAATTCGGCCGGAACCGACACGCAGCCGTTGGCGTCTGGCTGCTCGGCCTTCTGGAATCCCGGCAATATTCGCATGTTTGATAGAACGTCGCCGCACCCGGCTAGATAGACCTGCTTGTTGGCTAAACAAAAGAACAATAGAGATACCGATATTTCTATAATCTTAGTCCCTTCTCCTGCTGCTCATACATGTAACAGATCATGATTTTTGTGTGTATGTTGGCCATTCGCTTGTATATACTGTATAAAATGCAGCTTTGGCCCGCCGCTCTAATGTACTGAAATTAGCCTAAAGGTCAAGCAAAAATCTTGTGTCAAACAGAGTTTTTTGCCAAAAATCCTGCGTACGGAGCATTTCAGATATAAGTTTTTTTAGGGTCTACACTAGAGTGCGAACAATACCTAAAAAACCCAATACCCCAATACCCAATACCCAATACCAATACCTGAGACCCCCAATACCCCAATACCCAATACCCAATACTTGCGTAGCTGGGCCAAAAAATTCATTTCAGTGGACAAGTACATTCTAGTTGTGTACACAAGATTTTTGGCACTGCAATTAAAATTTTTAGAGGCTGGTTGGGCCGCTGCCCAAGCAGGGCGAGAAAATTTTGAAAAATTAGCCTTTCAGAAAGCATTTAGAAGCCGTTTTGGCGTAAAATTAGCAGAAATTAACAGTTTTGGTTCTTAATATGTATTTCGTAATTCAGTCGTGCTTCTTACTTTACGCGATTTTTTTCCTAACTCGGCCGGAAATTGTGTGCACCGCCGCAATAGCAGCCATGGGTACCGTGCTAGTACATTACGCTGACCTTAGAAATGTCACCATTTTTAGTTTAGATAAGAACAGAGAAGTTGATTACTGGTGTAACGTTTAGAAAAGCTTACTACTTTAGGAAATTCTACTAAGGTTTAGCTGATTAGGCCGTCCATAACCGATGACATTCCAGAGGGGGAGGGGGGTCGGCTGAAATGCAACGATAGACGACACACCAGGAGGGGGAGGGGTTAGCAAAAAACGATGTCGCTTTTTTCGGAATTTTAGGGAACTTTGATTGCATTATTTTCAATTTAAGTACATTCTGTCAAAGGTTTCTACAATGCAGAATAGCTTCCCAGAGTGGTTGTAGGGATTTATTCTATTCATTGCGCAGTATGCTAACAAGAGAACATGACAGTTCTGTATGTGCTGCACTTTTATCGGGAGAGGGGTAAAGTGAAAACGGCGTCGTCTTAGGGGGAGGGGTCTCCTAGAAACGACGCAAGGCGATTTTGGGGGAGGGGGCTCCGAAAAATCGGGATTTTGGAACGACGTCTTTATGGACGGCTCCTTAACGCGAAAACAGCTTACTAAACCGAATCATCGATCAACTTTTTCGATTTTTTCAGATCAATTTTTCAGGTCAACATCGATTTTTCTCTATTTTTAATTGTCCAATTTAGTATTGGGTATTGGGGGGTAAAAACCCCAATACCCAATACCCAATACCTGGAAAACACCCCAATACACCCAATACCCAATACCCAATACCAGTTCGCACTCTAGTCTACACGTTTACGCTGAATCGATTGATATATGAATCATCACTCATTTTTGCGTCTGGCGCATTTGGCATTTGATTTTGCCGCCGCCATTGCAATATACTAACGGTCACGCTTAAAAATTGGCCGGGACGAAACGGTCGGGACGAAACGTCCTACAACCCAAATCTGTATCTGTACTCATTCTTGCGTTTAACAGACAATCATTTGAACGAACACTCACTCGAAAAACTCAATTTTGAAAGCTGAATAGACCTAAAGAGTTCGGTCAGATTAAAAATCTGTGATTAGGTTGGTTTCATACAAATGTCTTTTCGTGAAAATTTCACTGAAATCGGTGGAGTAACTTTTTAGAACGAGTTCCCCTTTTGGGGGGCGAATCGGCATGCAGATTTCTGCCAGACCTTAAACCAGGTCACTGCTGCTGAGATAGGTCGAGATATTTATGAAGAACTGAAAATGGTGTGCCGAATTACCCAGACTTACACCCTACTATTCTTTAGAAAATACAGCGCTTGCTTACCTTTATCTCTAAAGATCATAGAAAAGCAATTCAGAAGGCCGCAATCCTTCGGGAGACAGACGGACAGTTTATCGGTGGCACAAGTAGAACACATTAGAGCATCGGTCCCTTAAAATTTTGTCGGTATGCACATAATTGTACTTTAAAAGTGCTTAATTACCGTCAATTATTAGTGTTGTCGAAGTCAAAAAAATGACGAGTCTACAAACATACATTTTTGACGGACAGCACAGGGATTGCCTATAAACTTCGTCCGTAGATATAGATAATGGCCAGCATTTAGATTGGCTGTTCGGTTTATAGAGCTGTAACTTGGTTACCAATACCTGAGCTACCAAATACACAAGCTACAAGTACAAATCGGGGCCACAGCACTTTCTGGCAAACCTACATACGTACATGTCTGATAACGCAGATAAACAAAACGTCACTCATTTATACAAGACCAAAGTTCAATAAATATAGAACTGTTCAGTGCTATCCAACTATAAGTTTTTTTCAGACACATACGACACAAACATGCAAGTGAAGAGACAGACATATACAGTACAGATAAAAAAATGTCCCATCACTTTTTCGGCCTTTACTCAAACATTTCGTTCTCAGTCACTTCTTCACCGATTTGGCTCAAATTAACAACATAGTCGGCTAAATATTCTACAAGTTTAGTGCCAAGATTCCGACTTATACTGGTTTTATGACCCGAAAACTAGCAAAAAGGGTGGTCCACGCAAATTTCTTTTTTTCAGTAATACAAGGAGTACAGGCCTAAAACTTGCAGGAATGATTGGTATTGCTATTGGGCATAACATACTAAGCGGGCAGCCCTGTAGCTCAAAGGGCACTAAAATTGGGGAATTTCAAAAACATGACTAAATATGACTTTTCTTCTTAAAACCGGCAAAATGACGATTCTAAAGATTTTCGATTTTAAAAAAAGGCTGCAGGGATGGTTTCTATGGTGTGGAACAGAGTTTAAATATCAGGTTTATTTATTTGTCGAACTTCCTGCTAGAATCTGTGTTGATTAACAACAGATGCAGTGCTTTGATTCTAGAACAGTCAGGCACTTAACGCCGTTTATGGTACCGACACCAAATAAGGTGCCGGTACCATATATGGCACCGGTACCTAGGGTGGTGGTACCATATATGTACCCCCACGTTCGAGGCCTGTGGTGGTACCCAGTGGCGTATCCAGGGGGGTGTAGGGTGTGTACACCCCCTTTTCGGTGGAGGTAGGAAGAAAAAGTCTGTCAAAAATATAAGAAACTAGTGAATTATGTACTAAAACTGTCTATTTTGTGCTCAGAATGCCTTCTAAATGCGTTTTTGAAGGCCAAATTTTCAAATTTTTCTCGCCCTGGTCGGGAAGAAGCCCAACCAGGCCATTATAAACTTACAGGGTCGTACATATCACTAGCCTAGGTACCATACTGTATATGGTGCCACTAGCCTAGGTACCGGTACCTTATATGGTGTCGGTACGGTACCATAAACGGCGTTAAGTGCCTGACTGTAGAAGGTGCGGATTTGTTAACTATGGGATTTTCACTCATGTTTTTGAAATTCCCCAATTTTAGTGCCCTTTGAGCTACAGGGCTGCCTGCTTTAGTACCGGAGAGTGCTGCATAGGGTACCCCCCAGATAGTGTACCCGGGGTACACTATGTGGCACTTAGTGCCGGATAATGTACCCCGGGTACACTATTTGGAGATGAGTTTCATGTCAGCGCGGCATTGTTTAGATTGTGCGCTACGGTAGGTGAACAAATTTTTAAGTGTGGTGCGGGTTAGCGGCCGCGTAAACGTTAACTCTCAAGAAACAGCAATTAATTATACAAACTGTTCTTTCTGTAGTCCGTTTAATCATAACTAAGTTTTCATGTTTCTGTTGCTATGCTGTTCGCACTTAGATGTATTTTATTTATTTCTAATTAATGACCAACAATAAGGATTTTGATCAATTTGTTTAAACAACTGTTCATTTCTAAAATATACATATATCCTATCACACACCACATTTGTGAGGCAGGTTAACTGTTGAAGACAGAGAGAACATAGACCGTTTGCTGGTTCTCCCGGGCTTATCTTAGCAGGCAAATCTGTATATGTGTGCTAGTCTGCTTTCCAAAGATGTCTGGAAATAGTGGCAGGCAATCTTTGTTAATGTGCAGTTGTTGATTTTTGTTGGTAAACCTAACTTCATGCAGTTCTAGGCGTTATTTCGCTAAATGCCAAATAGTGCACCCGGGTACACTAACTGGATCAGATTTTTGTCAGCCAAAATGCTAAATGCCAGTTAGTGTACCCGGGTACCCAAAGCAGCACTCTCCGGTATGTTATGCCCAGTGGCAACACCAATCATTCCTGCAAGTTTCAGGCCTGTACTCCTTGTATTACCGAAAAAAAATAAATTTGCGTGGACCACCCTCATTACTATTTTTGGGTCATAAAACCAGTATGAGTCGGAATTTTGGCACTAAACTTGCAGAATATTTAGCCAACCATGTTGTTAATTTTTGCTGAAAATTTGAACCAAATCGGTAAAGAAGTGACTGAGAACAAAACGTTTGAGTGAAGGCCGAAAAAGCGATGGGACATTTTTTTAATCTATACTGTATTTAGCATAAATCAAGAATGTCTATTAGTGCACCAACGCATAGCCCTCTGCGCAAAAGTTCGATTTTCAACTTGGACTCGATCGAACTTGGTAAAAATTTAAGGAAATAGCTGCAAAAAGAAATGCTATCATTTGCTGAAAAACGCTGCAAACCTTACGTAATTATGTATATCCAAATACGGCAACACTCGCTGCTACCAAATGTTGCGGTGGACCAGATCTACATACGTACGTATATCGGCTTATACTTTGTATAAAACACAACACAAATTGGGGGCAAAGCCACTAAGTACGATCCAAAAAACAATCCTTTTTGAGCCAGGTAAAGACAGAACACCAAAAAATATACTACCATACACTAGTTCACAAAACAATACAGTGTAAAAATAGAACACTAAAATATTATACTACCATAAACTAGTACACAAAACAGTATAGTGGCTTCCACAACAGTGTACGTGTATATCTTTTCGCAACACCCTTCATCATCATACCAACGCTGCGCAGCAAAGCACAATCACTGCTTCACATACTTGGTTCCTTTCAAAGTGGCCACCAGGTAGGGTCGTATGAGGCTGGACTTTCCGGCATACACCACAACATTGACACCGGCGTTAATAATCTGTCCCACTCCAGCAAATGGCGCCAGTCTGCCGCGGATTTCCTGCGATGCGCCCACTACAGACAGTACAAACATTGTGAACATGGGCAGAAAGGAAGAAACTATATGAACGGTGATAATCGTGACTGAAGTTTTCGTCAGCCTTTTCTGTCTGGCTATTCTAGCCTTCTGAATGGCTGACGAGACCACAGACGAAACTTTGTACTTGGCAGCGTGCAAAAGAAATACAATGCGAACGTAGAATGCCACTACAGTCAGTGTTAGTGAGCAGTACAGTATGGTACAGTATACAGCTACAATACGATGTGCGCTGCCCCCTGCACTGCAAGCTGGTGGTTGTGAGTGCAGGTCTACACCAAAGAAAATCGGAGTGGCACCAAGCAAAGAGAAGAGAATCATGCAAGTGACTATCTTGATCATCGGCAAATCGACCAATTGTAGAGGATTCACTGTAGCACTGTGCCGATTTTTAGCCATTACAGCCGTTACAAAATGACTCTGATAGACGGCTAACATGCTAGGATAAGGCGCCAGCATACATTCTAACCGAGTGAACCGTGTGTAAGCCAGCAAATGGTAGCGCATCAGACGGAAAGTTGCTCCGAAAAAGGCGGAGGTGCCTGCAAACAACGTATTTTTTCTAATTTCGATGGAGCTAAGACAGTCTGGCACTTAACGCCGTTTATGGTATCGACACCATATATGGTACCGGCACCTAGGCTAGTGGCACCATATATGGTACCTAGGCTAGTGATATGTACGACCCTGTAAGTACATGTTCCCTGTCTATTATGTTGGCGCCCCTGTCAGTGTATATTGATCATTCACATGCAGAGCACGTAGCTCTTTGTCCCTGTCAGCTGTCTATCAATGTGCATAGGGGTGTCGGCTCCACCCCCATTGGCTGGGTGTGAGCGTAATACGGCCAAAGGCAAGGAGAGCGCCGTGTTAAACACTTCACTTTCTCTCCCCTTGCGTCTGCCTTGCGGTTGGCCCCAACTCTCTCCCGTGCGTCGGCCTTGGCGATTGGCCCCTACTCTCTCCCTGTGTGCCGGTCTTGCGGTTGGCCCAGAACTCTCTCTCTCTCTCATACGTCTAATGTGTAGCCAGCAGTTAGCTGTTGAAACTGGCCTTGTTGTATCCATGTTGGCTTACTGAGAAGTAAACACTCCATTGCCGTTTGCCTCAACACCGCGAGCAATGCGTAGAGTGAGAGAGACAATCGGAGGATGACCAGACTGAAAGGGAGTACAATTCGGTAGACAACCGAAGAAAACACAACAGTGACGACGCGTGTTCGATTGGGAAACTACGCCGACCAAACACTGCCACTGAGGTAGTCTCAGCCACCACCAGTGAGTGAGTCTGCTTCTACAAACGTTTCGATTCGGGTGAGTCTTAGTGGGAAGGAAGGAGGAACATCGCGTTCCTTAAGGGAAGGAGGAATGTCACGTGAAAGGATATCGAGTGATTCGATTCGCCACTGAGGGAGGAGAGTCGCGTGAAGGGATATCGCGTGTCTCGTTTCGCTACCGAGGGAGTAATGTCATGCCTAGTCAAAGGACATACTGTGATGGCTGTTCGAGTGGACGCCTGCATGTAGACATTACTGACTTGTGTAAACCATGGTCGCACGTGGTGTACCAGTGTGATCCATCGCTACAACCGATGCTATACTGATGGCGCAACTAGGAATGAGCCAACTCTAACTACCACCACCGGATCGCTATTGGGCATGTCCAGGCACCCAGTCAGTGCTGACGTGGCCCTTATGGGAGCAACTCTTCACCTCATTCGTTAGGGTGTGGACACAACTCGACCTGCTGAGGGAAAGCTCACCGATCGGGAAAAGAAGGAGTTCTTGATGTCCTACATCAGAGCGGCGGCGCTGTCACAATTGGCAAGCCAGAGGGAGCTTATCAATGCTGCTACTTCCTATGCAGAGCTGCTAGCGGCTGCCAGATGCGTTTTTTCACCGCCCTTCCAGCAGACATGGGCTAGCATTTCGGCTGATAGGGGGGGTAGAATTTTCAATTCCTGATGGGGGGCTGATGGGGGGTAGGAGCGCCTGATGGGGGGCTGAGGGGTGGTAAGCCAAAAAGTTCGATTTTTGGCGAAAATCAGGGTTTTTTGGCTTATTTTCCATTAAAATAAGTTAAAATTAGCTATTCTGAGCTCATTTACGCCTATTCCAGGCATAATTTTCTATACAAAATTCTTTCCAAAAATTCCTGATGGCGGGTAGCGGCCGGCTGATGGGGGTAGATCAGAGCCTGATGGGGGCCAACCCCCCTCAGCCCCCCCTTTGCCCATGTCTGCCTGCCAGTGCAGAAAGAGCTCACTTCAATTTTTTACAGCGATCGCAATAATCTGGAGAACCTGTGGCCAACTACATTCGGGAACTGCGACTACTACTGCAAGAGGGCACTTTCTCTTCTCAGTCACAGATGGCGCGATCACAGAGGCAGACCTGATGGAATATCTGGTGGCCATACAGTTGGTCAATGGGATGAGCTGTCACGAAACGCAGGAGAAGATGCTGGCTGAGAGACAAGTCAACCTTGACAGATTTGCTGAAATCGCACAGGCAGATGAGACGGCGCGCCAGGATGCTGCCAAACTGATGGGAGGTCTACCTGGGCAGATCGGAGCAGCCAGAAAATATCTTTTGGAAAAAATGCATTTAGCGGGCGCGTTATTGCCGATTAACACAACGGTTCGTAGCGCTTATATTCAGCATACATAGTCTTGAATTTGTGAAATCTTTCAAAATTTTCGGGCCACTGTGCTAAACTGGTCGGCCCGGCCCGGCCCGGCAGGTCTAAAACTGTGCCCGGCCCGTGCACATCGGCCCGGGCGCATCTCTATTCTGGCGGTCTAGGGGCATCGGCGACTCTAGCAAAGCCGCATTTACACTATGCCACCCAGAGGGCACTGACACTTTCTAAATCGCTGCCAACCACTCAGTATAGATAGACTTTGCTGGACTGGCAAACTGCCAACCGAACTGGTTAATAATGGAAACGGGTGGAACTATCTCAGTCGGCCTGTCAAAGTCTGAAATGCGCCCTTGCTGGTAGCCATTTAGAAAGTGCCACTTATACCCGAGTGGCAGAACTGTCTGTCAGCCACAACCCCGTTTATCCGGTTATAGTACTAACAAACACAATATATGGTGTCGGTCTCGGTACCATAAACGGCGTTAAATGCTAGACTGTAGAAGTACGTAAATATAAATCGGCCTTTAGAGCGCACCCACCTGTGGTCTGCCCCCACCGACTTAGGCCAGACCCTCACGGATGAGGCCAGACGATTTTTCCGATCCCGTTCCAATTTTTCTGGCAAGTAATTATTTGAGCAAGTTTTTGCGATTTTTTGCAATTTCAGACACAAAAATTGTCAAAATCGCCTGTAAAACAGCACTTTTTAGCTGCATTTCAGCCGAAATTATCGATTTTTCACGATATTAAACCGAAAAATTGCAATTTTTTGCGAGTTTTGAGAGTTTATAGTGCCCAACCCCCTCCAAAAATTTGGACTTATTTCGGCAGGCGCCACACCCCCAACCCCTCCCCTTCCCCTTTGGCGGATGACCTGTTACATGTATACTTTAGAGTTTATACGTATGAGAATAGAAAATTAGCACTCACAGAAAAACAGGTCGGTGACTGCCAGCAAAGCTATTAGCTGCAAGCCATCTTCCTGTCTCAAGCTGCGATGTCGCCAGAATGTCAGAATGACCAGCGCGTTTCCAGTAAAACCTCCCAATGTTAGCACACTTGTTAACAGATTTGACAAGGGATGGTCAATGTTGGTCTCGTTTATAGACATCCTTTAAAGCCATTTACACCGAAAATTGGTGACTCTATATAAAACTTTACCTTAGAGAATAAAAAGACAGTCCGAAGTGCACTACGTATGCCGTACCACTTGGATGCAATGGTTTTTGAGGTTGTTTGTCAAGGGTTCTTCTTCTTCTAACTGCCGTCAGCGTCAGTGAGAAATTAAGAGTCAAGTTGGCACACTAATACTTTGCAAAGGAATTCCAAATTCGACGCTTCACGCTCGAGATATATTCCTGCGAAAATCGGTTTGCTTAACTATGGATCGAAAATTTCCAACTCGATATTCTTTCTTACTGACAAGGGTTGTGACTTTAAAGAATTGGGGCTTTCAAGTAACTTCCGAGTATATTAAGAATTTCTGATCCAAAATTGTTTTCGATGAAAAATTTTTTCGCCCCCCCCCCTTTGGAGCCCCCTAGCTCGACTGGTTAATCGGAAATTGGCGATTTTTTATACATTTTGTACATTCAAAGTCATTTTCTCAAAAACTTACCTCTCAAATCTTGAATATTTTATACAAAAATGAAGTGCTACGAAATTCTAAAATAAAAATAAATATGTGTAGGGGTTCCAGTCGAGCAATGGCGCTCCAAAGGGGGCGAAAAAAATTTTGGACTGAAAATTTTTAATATACTCGAAAAGTTACCTGAAAGCCCCAATTTTTTAGTCACAACCCTTGTCAATAAGAAAAAATTCGAGTTGGAAATTTTCGTCCCATAGCCGATTTTAGCGGGCTTATATCTCGAGAGTGTAGGAGCGTCGAATTGGGAATTCCTCTATAGCAGTTGAATATATCATCAAGTAGTATGAGCTTCTAAATTTGACGCTCCTAAAATTGACCCTCCTTAACTATGGGTAAAACTTTAACATATCGATTATCTGACGAGAAAATCGGGTTTCTAAGCTATTTTTGGGGGTTTGTGTACATTTTCCATCAGTTTTAGGAAAACGCTGTTAAAATCCAAAAAATCGAAACAAAAAATTTTTTTGATCTCCTTTGACCCGGAAATCCTGCAAAAAACCCCCGTCTGGGATGTTTTTGTTGCAGAATATTGTAACGCTATCAATTCTGAATACGACCATATAGAGATATCAGGAATTTGACGTCGCCCACAGGGCCATTTATTCAGTTATAATTTTTTTCGATCATGGAATTTGAATTTCAATTCAAATACAATTAATTTATGGACTCAGTTTTTAATTTCAATTAAATTAAATTAAATTAATTGAAAAATGGTTTTCCATTATTTTCAATTGCAAGTATATTTTCAATGAAATAATAGAACCATAGAAAATTTCAATTTTGGAGGGGTTATTATTGGCCGGCGAAGGGGTATTGGCTCTCAAAGGGGGGTTTTGACTGAAATTTTCTACTTTTTTTTCTGATCTGACCCAGTTTGTTAATACTGGAGCCACTACTAGTACTTGTATTTTTTGGTCAGGGGGAGGGGTCCCTTAACCTGTCTCGGGGGGGGGGGGTGAGGGGTGGGTTTGGCCTTTCCAGCAGGGGGGTAACCCCACAAACCCCCCTAGTACATGTATGGTTAATACAGTATGTCTATTTCGATAATATGGCCATTTGGCCGTTGTTCCGATGTGGCCGTTTTAACGAGGCATGACTGTACCGGGATTATGTTGAATGGGTTAGTGAGTTGGTTTGGCAGACACCAGGCAGCTCGATGTCAATTAGCCCAAATGAGTTATTTTTTGTGTAAGTTGTAAGTTGTGTAAGAATAGCCAATCAATGAGTGGCTTTGCTCAGCTCAATTGAAGGCCTTTATAAAGTTGGAAGCTTAGAACATAAAGTTTGCGGCCTAAACCTAAACCAATATAAAAATATTTGGAACAAAAGGAAAAGCTGCAAAATATGGCTGTTCGCTCAAATTCAGCAAGTTGCAGTCGTTTGAAAACTTACGTATTCAAAGTTTTGCGTGCCGCTGGTACTGGCAAAAGAAAGTTGGGTATACAGTATGTAGATGTCACTGCAATACATAGTATTTGCAAAAAACTGTCAATACTGCTATAAAATATATTTTCCGGTATTCCCGGTATTTCCCAGTATTACAGAATGTGTGAACAGGGATTAGAAACCGGGAGTGAAAATACCGGGAATTCCAGGTTCTTCAGGAAATACCGGGATCCCGGTTGCATCACTAGTACTGATAGACTAGTTCAAGAAACTTTGATCGAATGCCGCTTTTGAAGACTAAAATGGGCCTTGGTCCACCTTTTGGCTCCTTATTCTGGAATCTCTCAACGAGGATTTTACATTTCAGATTATTGTAGCTCTATTTTTAAGCTGCAGATTGATGGCAAGATTGCTGGTCCACTACCCGGAGTTCTGGAAGGCAATCAAGCCTACTACCGACACTGCTCTCTCCTCTCACTGATCGTTTTTAAATTTGTGAATATGGACTTAGGTTGTTTTATGATTTAGACCTTTAAAAAACAGCCTAAGCCCACTATCACAAATTTTTAAAAATATTGCAAATCAGGAAACATGTGCTGGCCCAAACTCAGGTGCAGAGTAGCACTGGTATGGGCCTCTTTTGGCATAATACACTTTAGGGCATTGCATTTTGCACAATTTATTTCAGGCTCTTCGAAAACGTTGAACGCGTTTTTCTCGTTTCATCTATTTATGGACTGAGGCATTTCTTCGTCTGAACGCTTCAATTGAAGAGAAACGTGCCGAATTCTATCTTAGCTAAAACGGCAGCAAGCAAAGAGAAAAGAAAGGAAGGATGGAGCAGTTTTTTGGGCGGCAAGTGAAGAAAGTCGACAATTCCGCAGTCTTCTCTTCAGCGCACAGACTGACAAAAAGCGTGATTGCCGAGTAGGCGACGAATCATGGTTTTGGGGGGGTTTGATTGGGGAATCATGAAAAATAATTGTGTTACCGAAATTATTTTTGTGATTACTGGTGTGAGTACTTGGGGCCAATCGGTCAGAAAACTCGTGACTATCTGCGGGAAACCATTCCAAATGGAGTAGCTTCTGCTAGTAAGGAATAAGGCCTTCAGTGAAGGGTCGATCACGTCAGAGTCTAACTCTTAATTTACTTGCTTTTTCACCTGCTTTTCCATCACTCTCATTACTTTCTCAATGATTGAATTAAATTATGCAATATCCCTTACGGGCAGACCGTGCCTTCATTCAATCTTTGAATTCAATCAAACGGCATTCAATCTTTGAATTTAGTACCAGTACCAGACCAAACAAAATTCAAAACAGCTCCTTCTATACTGCACCATACCATATCAAAATCAAACGCCTTTACCAGATAATTTTAGTACCATAATTATGATTTTGGTAAGGCCTTTTCATTTTAGTACTAGCTTGTTGGCTATATTTATAACTAATGCGTCAAAATTTATTTCCAATCCTTTCTGCATGTTTTGATTCAAAAAACTCAAGAAGGGTGGATTGAGCATAATTTGTAAAGGCTTCTATGACATTATCACAGCAAAGCACCACTACCATACCCAGGGATGTGAGGCATGTATTTTTTTCAGTGTTTTTTCGTTTTTTTCCGAAAAAGAACATGAATCGTGGAAAAAAACTCAAGCTAAAATAGCTAATTTGTTTCATTTTCAGTTAACAAATGGACTTTTGCGATGTACAGGGTGGGCCATTTATCTATTCCCGGTTTCAGATAACCATAACTTTTTTCCAGTCAGAGCGATTTTATTAAAATTTTACATACAAATGTCTTAACACTTAAAATTTTTACAGTTAAAATTTAAAATTAATCCTTCACTCTGGTCGCTAGTTATGCGTCTCCACGTGGCCGCCACTTTTTTCGATCACTTTCTCCAGCCTCAGTCGGCATGAGCACATTTCCATCTGGATGGTGGTGTAAACCGGCACAACCACCGTTACTGGGCTCCTGCCAACCCCGACTGGGTGACCGAGCAGCCGCTGCACTCACTCACATCGCCAGATCTCACTCACATCGCCACTCCTCATTGACATTTTCGTCAAAGAAAAACGGGCCAAAGACACCACCCTGCCAGATGCCGGCCCAAACTGTCGTACGCGGTGAGTGCAGCGGCTGCTCGGTCACCAAGTCGGGGTTGGCAGGAGCCCAGTAACGGTAGTTGTGCGGTTTACACCATCATCCAGATGGAAATGTGCTCATACCGACTGACTGAGGCTGGAGAAGTGATCGAAAAAAGTGGCGGCCACGTGGAGACGCATAACTAGCGACCAGAGTGAAGGATTAATTTTAAATTTTAACTGTAAAATTTGAGGTGTTAAGACATTTGTATGTAAAATTTTAATAAAATCGATCTGACTGGAAAAAAGTTATGGTTATCTGAAACCGGGAATAGATAAATGGCCCACCCTGTATAATAGGCCAGACTGACTCAAAACTGTTAGAAAAACAACAGAAAAGACCAAATTTGGGGATCTAAAACAAAAATGCAATCTGCTGTAAGAAAATCTGCATATGGCGTTTATTGATTGAGTCTGTCAGGGACGGTTTCATGCCTGTTTCGTGATTTATATCTATGTAAGACGTGTATTTCTGTTCTGAAAAGACTCAGGAAAGCGTTAGGAAATCATAAAACCAGGCTAGGTACACATTACTTGAGCTGGAGTTTTTTCAGCGATTTTGGAAAAAAACGAAAAAAAAACTGAAAAAAACAAGCTGAGGTTTTTTCGGAAAAATATCCATCCCTGACTGTACCAAAATCATACCAACCAAATTCAAACTGAATTAGCTAGTACTATACCGATCCGATCCGATCCGATGTGTGGGGGGGACCTTACGGCCCTACGCTCAGACCTCTGCGGTCCATTGCGCAACCCCCGTATTCGTCATCTCGGACGTTTGCCCTCCTTTCACTGCCAAGCCACTCTAGCCATGCTGTTGGGCGCCAGGTACTAAGAGAGCGCCTGGCGTGATGACGTCATTGTGCTGACAGCGTCCACTGCCGCCCGGCCGGAGGACTAAACCGGTATAGGCCTTGTTGTGTCGTCTCAGCCAGCACTTGACGTCATTGATCTTACTCCAATGTGGCATGCTGTAGGAGCGGCTTCGGTGTAATGGCAGATCCAGTTGGTTCCCATTTTACCTACTCGCTGAGCTTTCGGTGGCCTGGGTGGAGCGTTGTGCCGACGACCAACTCTTTGCAGCAAGAAACTTGCCGCGCCGAGAGGATGAACCACTACAACCGCTAGGGATGCAGGGGCCGCCGTGACTCAGAGGCAACGAGCTACCCACTGAGCCAACGACGCGGCTACTATACCATACCATACCATATCGAATTCAAATCGCCAAGTTTATACCATACCACACCATATCAAATTCAAACTTTGAATTTGGTAGGCATCCCTGCCAGGGTGCCACATATGAACAGCACAATACGGATGATTACTGTGAAGGATTTTGAGGTACAATGTATCGTGTACTCGGGGTTTGGTGGTTACTCCCCTAGCCCCAGCCAGAAAGGCCAACCCCTCACCCCACCCCGAGACCGTTTAGGGACCCCGTCCCAAAATACACTAATACCGACCACTAGTAGTGGCTCTACTACTAACAAACTGACTAAAAATCACTAATTTTTAGCTAAAAATTTATTTGAAAAGCCTTTGTAAACCGAAGTTAGCGTTTCCGCTGCTGATATTTAACAGAAATCGGTCTTTTTGCCATTTTTGCTTGTTTTTAGCTCTAAAACGCTATTTGGTGGCTTAAAATAGCGATTTTTAGCATACCCGCGTTTCAAGGCGTTTTGGAGCTTTTTAAAATTTTGGACCCCCTGGACACAAACAACCCTGACAGAAGGCTGCCCCTCCCCTACCCACCTCTCCCAGGTCGGCGCGGACCTGTTACATGTATGCTTTCAGTCACAGAAATCTACCAGCTATAACAAAGTTGTGAGCGCTAAACCAATGGATATCGAGAGAGAAGTTGGTAATTTTGCCACAATAAAATTTCAAGAAAAGACAGGCTAGAAGAGGTAAACAAGCAATCTAAGTTTATTAAATTAAGTATTGGGCTGTAGGCAGCTATGATATAATAATGGATAGACAGCAATAGGAGCCGTGATTGAAAAAAGAAATGAACAAAGACTAATACAGTCTGGCACTAACGCTGTTTACGGTACTGGCACCATATATGGTACCCCTGCCCTATCCATGACCACGGGTGCCGGTACCAAAATTATTTATAGAAACGATTTTCAATTCAGTAAAACTAAAAAATATTTTTTTAAAAATTCCAAAAAAAGTGTAAATCCCATTGCTTTTGATGAATTTTCCAGCCTCTGACCTTGAAAATGACAAAATCCATGGCCTTTTAAAATGGGAAATTCGGTGTTTTGACTTTGTATAACAATTTCAGCAAATACCAAGTAAATGCCGGTATACCAGCATTCTTGCAAATACCTACCCATACCGAACCGATTCCTGAAAATCCCCTACCAAAACAACAGTACACAGCAGCAATACATGTACTTGTAGCAGGTGATCTGCAGTAAGGCGAAGGTTGGTGGGGTTGGACCCGGCCTTTCTGTTATTTTCTTTCTATCGTTTCTATAAGAACGAGAACATGGTGAGGTAACTTAGTGATTTTCTTAGAGATGTACCAGCTACTACTGTCTTATTACAGTCAGGCACTTAACGCCGTTTACACGTATGGTACCAACACCATATATGGTACCGGCATTTAGCGTAGTGGCAGGCACAATATATGGTACCCTTACCTTCGAATTGGTACCTGTCGGTCGGTACCATATATTCACTTCACCATATATTCACTTCATTCAAATTTCGTACCATATATGGTACCGGCACCCGTGATCATGGATAGGGCAGGCAGGGGTACCATATATGGTGCCAGTACCGTAAACAGCGTTAAGTGCCAGACTGTATTAGTCTTTGTTCATTTCTTTTTTCAATCACGGCTCCTATTGCTGCGTATCCATTATTATATCATAGCTGCCTACAGCCCAATACTTAATTTAATAAACTTAGATTGCTTGTTTACCTCTCCTAGCCTGTCTTTCCTTGAAAATTAACTGTGGCAAAATTACCAACTTCTCTCTCGATATTAACCGGAACAATGTTTTATCATAGATATACAGGGTGTCTCAAAAAGAATGATCACATTTCTTTATGTATACTGCCATTTCCGCAAATTTTGACCAAATAGGCTGAACTTTGGAATATACAGTAGGTGCCAAAATTCGGGGAATTTTATGTGTTAAAGTTTGGTGCACTAGACTTGACTCATTCACGAGAAATTTCAAAAAAAGTGAAATTTGTTAAATCAATAGTGAAAGCCGGTCACCGAAAAAATGATCACATTTCTTTTCACTGCCATTTCCGCAAATTTTGACCAAATAGGCTGAAATTTCGTTCATAGGTTCCAAGCTTCGGGGAATTTTATGTGTTAAAATTTGGTGCACTAGGCTTGACCAATTCTCGAGAAATTTCAAAAAAAAGTGAAATTTGGTAATTTCAATACCAAAAGCCGGTCACCGAAAAAACGTTACATTACATTATCACCTAAACTCTAACGATAGCGTTGCAGTTTATGCGTCAACTTTTTACACACGAATTACCCTGAACTTCTGCGTTTGCACTCCAAATTTCATTCAATTCCGACAAAAATTAGGAAAGATACAGGAAAAAGAAATGTTTCCATTTTTTCGCTTACCGGTTTTCACTATTGAAATTATGTACCAAATTTCACTTTTTTTTCAAATTTCTCGGGAATGAGTCAAGCCTAGTGCAGCAAACTTTAACACATAAAATTCCCCGAGTTTTGGCACCTATGGTCCAAATTTCAGCCTATTTGGTCAAAATTTGCGGAAATGGCAGTATAAAGAAATGTGATCATTCTTTTTGAGACACCCTGTAGTATGCGTGTGTAAAGAAAATTATTACAAATTTGACATAAACATTGCCGCCAAGTAATATCCCATAGCATATAAAGCAGAACAAGGGTCCGTGTAATATTCCAGTGAGTTATTAATACTGTTATTTTACTATAGTATAGTAAAACAAAAATTAGTAATACTAGTGGTATTTTACTAGTAGTAAAATAATAGTAAAAAGTAAAATTAAGAGCCAATAGTAAAGTAAAAATTAAATTAAATTACCAAAGGCCGTCACTAGTAAAATAGAAATTTTACTACCATTTTACTAGTTTTCGGTGAATTCCAGCCAAAATCTTGATCAATTTTGCAATAAAAGATGTGTGGATCCAGTTTTGTCAGTCGAATTTCACACATTTTTTGTGTCTACAGTTCTGGAGAACTTCGTACAATGATCAAATTTAGCAAATACTTGGACCAACATCAATTATTCACAGTACCTTGGCATCACTGATTCAAAATTCCACGTTATGACTAGTAAAATCGCAGTAAAATAGTAGTATAATGAGTAGAATTATTAGTAAAATAAAAATTAGTAAAATCGGAGCTGCCTGATAGTAAAATTAAAATTAAAATTAAATTGACAGGCTGAATTTGTAGTAAATTTAGTAAATAGTAAAATAAAAATCCACTAGTAAAATAACAGTAGTTATTAAGTGAGGTGGGATACTAAGTGGAAATCTCCAGTAGTAGAGCCACTACTAGTACAATGTACTTGTATTTTGGGTCGGGGTCCCTAAACTGTCTCGTGAGTGGGTGAGGGGTTGGCCTTTCTAGTTGGGGCTAGGGGAGTAACCCCCAAACCCCTAGTACATGATGCCTCAAAATCCTTCACATTAATCACTCCATATTGTGCGGTTCATATGTGGCACCCTAGCAGGGATGCCTACCAAATTCAAAGTTTGAGTTTGATGTGGTATGGCATAGTATATACTTGGCGGTTTGAATTCGATATGGTATGGTATTCTACTAGCCAATTCAGTTTGAATTTGGTTGGTATGATTTTGGTATGAATTTGGTACAGTCAGGGATGGATATTTTTCCGATTGGCGCACGGTCTGCCCGTAAGGGATATTGCATAATTTAATTCAATCATCGACAATCTCAGAAAGTAATGAGAGTGATGGAAAAGCAGGTGAAAAAGCAAGTAAATTAAGAGCTAGACTCTGACTTGATCGCTATTCCTTACTAGCAGAAGCTACTCCATTTGGAGTAGTTTCCCACAGATAGTCAAGAAGAGTTTTATTACCGATTGGCCCCAAGTAGTCACACTAGTAATCACAAAAAAAATTTCGGTAGCACAATTATTTTTGGTGCTTCCCCAATCAAACCCTCCAAAACTATGATTCGTCGCCTACTTGGCAATCACGCATTTTTGTCAGTCTGTGCGCTGAGGAGAAGACTGCGGAATTGTCAACTTTCTTACTCACTTGCCGCCCAAAAAACTGCTCCACCCTTCCTTTCTTTTCTCTTTGCTTGCTGCCGTTTTATCTAAGATAGAATTCGGCACATTTCTCTTCAATTTCTTCGCTTACCTCCCAAATTTTCTCTTTCCTTTGCTTGCTGCTCTGTTAGCTAAGAAAAAATAGCTGTGTTTCTTATGAACCTGTCAGTTAATCATACCTCCTTGCAGGGATGTGAGGTGTGTTTTTTCTTGTGTTTTTTTTTTTTTCGTTTTTTTTTTCGAAAAAAAAACTGATTTTTTCCTAAGCGTCGGAAAAAAACATAAATCGCGGAAAAAACTCAAGCTAAAAATAGCTAATTTGGTTGTAGGACGTTTCGTCCCGACCGTTTCGTCCCCTTGCTGTTCGTCCTGGCTGTTTCGTCCCGACCATTTAGTCCCAGCCAATTTTCAAGCGTGACCGTTTCGTCCCGCTGCTAACTACAGTATATTACAAAGGCGGTGGCAAAATCAAATGTGCCACAACTCACCAAGAGGTCAAATGCCAGGCACACAGTGCAGTAGCTGTGCTAAAACAGGTACAAAGCTCGACTGTGCGGTCTTTGTACATATTGGCGTCATGTTTACGCTCAATAGCATGGCGCTAACGGAAAAAAGATATGGGTGTGTCGAAATGCCGCTTACAAGTTTGCTAGTGAAGGACGGTCCTGTTTTCTTAGATGTAACTGATCAAGGAAAGCTTTTGGTTTGTGTTTCGGTCAGTGGCGTATCCAGGATTTTGGAAAGGGGGGGGGTGTAAAATTTTGAAAGTGCCTGGTTGGGCCGCTGGCCAACCAGGGTAAGAAAATTTAGCAAAATTAGCCTTCAAAAACGCGTTTAAAACGCATTCGGAGCTTAAAATTAACAGAAATTACAAGTTTTAGTAGTTTATAATGGCCTGATTGGGCTTCTGCCCGACCAGGGCGAGAAAATTTTGAAAATTTGGCCTTCAAAAATGCATTTAGAAGGCATTCTGAGCACAAGATAGACAGTTTTAGTACATAATTCATTAGTTTCTTATATTTTGACAGTCTATTTCTTCCTACCTCCACCGCAAAGGGGGGGTGTACACACCCTACACCCCCCCCTGGATACGCCACTGGTTTCGGTGTGCAAGTTAGTGAGGATGGAAGAGAAAGAGAAGAAAGAGGAAAGATGACGATGAAAAGGAAGAGGATAGTAAGAAGGAACAAGGGGGAAGAGAAGGTAGAAAACGAAAGAGGAAAGGTGTTTAGTGGAGGATGAAGAGGATGAAAAGAAGAAAGAGAGTGGTGAAAAGAAAGAGAGTAATGAGAAGGAAGAGGATGATGAGGAGTAAGTTGATGAGAAGAAGGTGGAAGATGAAGAGAAGAAGGAAGATGAAGAGAAGGAAAGTGAAGAGATTGAGAAGAAGACAGAGGAGAAGTTTCATTTCGTTGCGTTTGAATTCGTTGGACAAGAGATGGAAGCCTAATTACAAGATGAAAGATGGAGGCCAAGGCAGGGAAAGGAAGGAGAGTTGCCGAAAAGAGAATGGGTGCAGAAATTCTTATTGTGTGGTTGTGTATGTGTGTGACATGTGTGATTGCGCTGTGTTTTGTGTGAGTCAGCCACTAACAAGTAAACTCAACTTTCTTCAGTATGTAACGGAATGCATTTGTAGCTCTCCGAAAACTCCAAAGGCAGTTAGAGCCTCAAACGGAACAAAGAATTGCTGGAATGCAGCCATCTCAGAGTCGCAGAACTCTCAAAGAACTGAACACGCGAATAGACGAATAGTCATGGACTATCAGAATCGTGACCCCATGCAGTATCTCAGAGGAATTGCGCACTGTTTCACTTATTGATATGTAAAGTCTACTGTTGTACAGAGCAAACTATTGTTATTGGATACAGCTGCTATAAAAATGCATGTCTGTATTACTGTAGAAATTACGTATGACGACAGATTGGCTTCTCGTTTAAAAGAATGAACGGTTTGGTTTTCGCGCCTTAGATGTGCATGTTTCACTTTGTGAACTGGGACGAAACGGTCACTTTAAAACGAAACAGAAAAACAGCCAGGACTAACAGCAATGGGACGAAACGGGCTGATACCAGCTAATTTATGTCATTTTTCAGTTAAAAATGGACTTTTGAGATGTATAATAGGCTATACTGACTCAAAACTGTTAGAAAAACAAATTTGGCAATCTAAAACAAAAAGACAAACTGCTGTACGAAAATTTGCTTATAATAATGTTTATTATTTATGGAGCCTGTCAGAGACTGTTTCATGCCTGTTTTGTGATTCATATCTATGTAAGATGGGTATTTCTGTTCTGAAAAGACTCAGGAAGGGGGTAGTCATAACTTGAGTAGGAGTTTTTTCCGCGATTATGAAAAAACTAGAAAAACTGGAATTAACAGGCCGAGGTTTTTTTGGAAAAATATCCATGCCTGGCCCAAATGTCAATAGAAAAGCTCCGCCCTTTGGACGCTAGAGATGCTAACGAGCCTAAAAATCTCGGCTCGGCTCGGCTCGGCTCGATTGTGAGCTCTATTTAGGTCAGCTTGTTTCAGCCAGTGTTGTGCCTAGCTCAAATTTCTAAAACTCGGTAAGTATTCAGTAAGTAAATTCAGATTTTTTTTAAATTCAGTAAGTACTGGGTTTTTCAAAGAAAACCCGGTAAATACTCAGTAAACAATTCAGTAAACTCGGTAAAACCTTCAATATTCAGAAATATACAATTTTTCTGAAAATGTTTACCTGATAAAGCTTTTAGCTACTAGAATCCTTTTTCAGTGATGATTGATGAGTTTAAGATAATGTAGGTCGACTTTTCAGAATTTTAAGAGCCGGTTTATATAAGAGTCGACTCTTCCCGGACAAATTTCAACTTTTTGTCTCCGATTTGGCTGAAATTTCATATTTTGGTTTAATTTGACCTAAAAAGACATTTTATCACCTTCCGGGCCATTTTTGAGAGGGTCACTTTTTCGACCCTCTCACAGATTTCCAGTCATAACTCGGGACCAAATGATCGTAGGAACTTGCAAATTGCATATTTAGAATCAGAAAACGATTCTCTTTCAAATGGTGCCCTACTCGACTGCATTGCAGCGAAAAAATTTTTTTCGAATCCTTTCCGGGCCCGATTTGACCCCCGCACCGTCAATAGTTCAACTGTTTTATTTCATGGAAATGTAGCGCTATGTTTTTGCTTTCGATTAAAGAAAAAAAATCGAAAAAAAATGTACACCAAATCGAGTTTTTGGGCCTTGAAAGTTGAAAATCAAAAAAATTTTCCGTATAATGGGTTGCACACTGTAAACAACACAACTTGGTCAGTTTTGAATCGAATTCGAAGATCTTTGGCACACGTATTGTACTGTTCATCTTGCACATAGCGCACAAACCTGGTCCTGGTTGCCGCTGTTTAACACGAGTTTTATGCTTATTGTGTTTATCATTTTCAGTTTCACAAACAATTTCTCGGTTTCATTTCATGTTTCCCATGATGGGCGTCCGAATTGTCTTTTTGAAAGGAACTAGAGCTGGAAATCGGGCCGGCCCAACCCAAGCAATGCCTAAGTGATGCATAGTTGGAAACTTTTGCATTGAATAAACATTCTGCTTGCTTGGTACTTACAAGAAATAAGCATCAATTAGCATTGTGTACTTTAACGAATATTTACAGAGACTGCTTAGACTCTGTTACTCTCTTGTTATTTGTTTTCTCCCTTAAAGACTGACTGACTGACGGATTTGGGTGAAACTTCCTGAATCCCTCCTCACTGGCCCATCCCCCCCACAGCCGGCCATAGCCCCATCGCCCACCCCGCCCATAAAATTTTCGCATATTTAAGGCAAAATAGGCGTTTTTTGACTTTTTTGGGACCTGTGTCAGAATCGATTCCGGCGGTTAAGAATACCCCATTCAGGAAGTTTCACCCAAATCCGTCAGTCTGCCTATGTTTCCCCTCTATTTTGTGAAATTTTCAAAAAACGCCATTTTTCACGATTTTTCGATGCTTTGACCAGCTATATCTCCAGTAGTGATGTAAAATTATGGAATTTGAATTTCAATTCAATTACAATTAAATTATGGGCTCAGTTTTTAATTTCAATTAAATTAAATTAAATTAATTGAAATACTTTTCCATTATTTTCAATTACAATTATATTTTCAATTAAATTATGGAAGCTTGGAAAATTTCAATTATGCAATTTTTTTCAATTTTTTGAAAATTAGTGCATTTTTGCTGTTAATAAACAGTGACAGCGACCCAGAACTTCGAAAAAATGTCCATGTAAAAGCTTGGAGACACCTGGTTAGCCTGCTGCCCAACCAGGCGAGAAAATTTTGAAAAGTTTCCTTTTAAAAACGCATAAAATGGCATTCTGGGGGAAATTTATACTTAGTTCATTATTATATATCAATACATAATCTAAAGGTTTTCAGCTTTTTTGAGCAACATCGCTTTCTAGGTACCTTTGCCAAAAAGGGGGTGTCAACCCACCATACATCCAAAAATTACTGTTTTGACTTTTATGAACTACGAAATAAAAAGCAGAGCATAAAACATTACAAAACGAAGTGAGGTCAGTATAAGCCGGCACAGTTGGTGCAGTGGTTTAGGCCGCAAAGCTTGCGCGTGGTCGTGCGTTCATCCACTCGGCGGGGCAAGTTTCTTGCCGCAAAGAGTTGGTGGTCGGCACAAAGCCCAACCCAGGCCACCAAAAGCTGGTGACAGCTAGTACGTAGGGAGTAGGTAAATGGGAACCGAATGGATCTGCCTAAGCACCTAAAGCTACAAAAGCAACCACACATGTGTTGGGACAAACGGGAACGGTGACAGCTACCACTGAGACCCACCCAGACCGACACCGAGCATGTGTGCCTGCTAGTAGTGAAGGCAGCGAAGGAAGGGCAGGATTAGGGTGTGCGTGATGGGCCCGCAGTGTGACCTAAGGCCGGGGCTGCGGCCCTGCCCGGACAATCCATCCATCCATCCATCCGAGGTCAGTATACAGAGGTGACAAGCCCTTAATAGGCTTTAGTGAAGTCATTCTCTAATACACTAATACCCTCTAATACTTACACATTTCCTTACATTCACCACAGGAAATAATTGAATATAATTGAAATTCTAGGCGAATTTCAATTTAATTACAATTAAATTATGGCCCAACTTTTGAATTTCAATTAAATTAAATTAATTGAATTGAAATTAAAAACGGGCCAATTATGCGAATTTCAATTACAATTAAATTAATTTTTTACATCACTAATCCCCAGATCGGTTTGGCCTAGACACGTCATGAAAGCATCATTGGAGTCGCTAAGGACTCAAGAATCGAATTCTATAGTCATCTAAATTTCATCGCAATTAGGAAAAGAGCTCATTTTTTGACGTTGCGCAAATTAGTGTTCAGAGCAAACGTAGCGCAGATTAGGATTTACCTCAGGCTGGAGCTCAACGTTGTCTACAATTTTGGTTATAAGGCTCAAGTCGCCCCGAGGTCTCCAAAAAAGTTATTTGCAAAAAATCGCCAGGTCGCATATTTTTTGAACAAACTATAGCTTGCATATGTACATACGTCAATAGTTGAGTCGAGATGACGAGTTTTACAGTCGCCATCCCACAGCGGCCAGGATCAATAATGTTTATTTTAGTCTGTTCACATGCACACTTATGCAAATCTTACATGGCATTGCTGAAGGAGAAAACAAATAACAAGAGAGTAACAGAGTCTAAGCAGTCTCTGTAAATATTCGTTAAAGTACACAATGCTAATTGACGCTTATTTCTTGTAAGTACCAAGTAAGCAGAATGTTTATTCAATGCAAAAGTTTCCAACTATGCATCACTTAGGCATTGCTTGGGTTGGGCCGGCCCGATTTCCAGCTCTAGTTCCTTTCAAAAAGACAATTCGGACGCCCATCATGGGAAACATGAAATGAAACCGAGAAATTGTTTGTGAAACTGAAAATGATAAACACAATAAGCATAAAACTCGTGTTAAACAGCGGCAACCAGGACCAGGTTTGTGCGCTATGTGCAAGATGAACAGTACAATACGTGTGCCAAAGATCTTCGAATTCGATTCAAAACTGACCAAGTTGTGTTGTTTACAGTGTGCAACCCATTATACGGAAATTTTTTTTGATTTTCAACTTTCAAGGCCCAAAAACTCGATTTGGTGTACATTTTTTTTTCGATTTTTTTCTTTAATCGAAAGCAAAAACATAGCGCTACATTTCCATGAAATAAAACAGTTGAACTATTGACGGTGCGGGGGTCAAATCGGGCCCGGAAAGGATTCGAAAAAAATTTTTTCGCTGCAATGCAGTCGAGTTCTCGAGTAGGGCATCATTTGAAAGAGAATCGTTTTCTGATTCTAAATATGCAATTTGCAAGTTCCTACGATCATTTGGTCCCGAGTTATGAGTCGAAATCTGTGAGAGGGTCGAAAAAGTTACCCTCTCAAAAATGGCCCGGAAGGTGATAAAATGTCTTTTTAGGTCAAATTAAACCAAAATATGAAATTTCAGCCAAATCGGAGACAAAAAGTTGAAATTTGTCCGGAGGTTAAGGAGCAAAAGTCGATTCCTAGAGAAACCGGCTCTTAATCATGCTTTGTGTTATTTCACATTATTTATTGTGCTAATTGGCATGCATGGAAAGTCTTGAAATATGCACATTATACATACATAGTGACTAGAGGATGTGGCTTTAGATGAAAAGCTTCGCCAAATTGGTAGATGAAGATTTGTTCTAATTTTCGCCATTTCCTCACAGTTCATCAGACTGATGCAAAAAGGCAATCAAAATATAGGTAATAGTAGTAGATATAGTTTCTACTTCTATAGTCTTCGCGCCTGATAGTCTGTTTGCAATTCTGCCGCGCCGCGCAAAGAAAGCTTAGGTTATGCAACAAGCAGTGAAAATTGCAAAAAATTGGCAAAAAATGTGTGTTTTCTTCGTTAGCAGATCTATTAGCGAAAGAAAAACCGTATATTTTCTTGCACAGGTGCGGCGAGCTACCTATTGTAGAAGCTTTTACTCAGTAAACAACTCAGTAAATTACCGAGTACCGAGTTTGCCGAATTTATTTTCTAATTGAGTAATTGAAAATTGAAACTCGGTATTCAGTAAGTAAAATTAAGAAAAATTTTTACTGGTAAGGTAAGTAAAAGTACTTACTTTAATTCAAAATAACTAAGTACCGAGTAACTTTTACTCAGTAAATTTACTGGGAACAACACTGGTTTCAGCTCGTTCATGCGCACCTTCATGCTCGCTCGAGCTCGATCGCAAGCTTTAAATTTGGCGGAAAGCTCGGAAAAATAGAAAAGTAACACCATAAAATCAATACCTAAAGCTTTACCTCACTAATTAATTACGTATTTTTTTATGGTTGATAGCTTAAAATAATGTAGCAAGCCTAGAAATTAAACGAAAATTAGCCTCTAAAGACACTATATTTTCAAAATTTGATTAAATTTTACACATTTTTCAGTTTGTAGTGCGTTTAGGGCTCGGCTCGGACCTCGAGTTTTCTAACTTAGATAAACTCGCTAGATCTGGGGCCCTGGGCTCGCGAGCCGAGCCGAGCCGAGCTTTTTCAGGCTCGCGAACATCTCTATTGGACGCCGCTCGCTCCATGCCATACATAAGCTAACTATCGACAATCTCATACATGTAACAGGTCATCCGCCGATGGGGGGAGTGGGGGTTGGGGGGGTCTGGCGCCGGCCGGGGGGGTATGAGCCAAAATTTTGGGAGGGGNGTAGCGCAGTAAAAAACGCTCAAAAATCGAAAAAATCCCAATTTTTGGGCTAAAAATCGCCAAAAATCGCTAATTTCGGCTGAAATACAGCTAAAAGTGCTGTTTGTGCTGTTTTGCAGGCGATGCTGGCAATTTTTGTGTCTGAAATTGTAAAAAATTGCAAAAATTTGCTCACAAATTTACTTGCCAGAAAAATCGGAGGAGGGGTCGGCGAAATCGTCTCGGGGGGGGGGGGTCCCCATCTTGGGGGTCTGGCCTAAGTCGGGTGGGGGGCAGACCCCCCAGACCCCCCTGTTACATGTATGGACAATCTTGGAAAGTATTGAGCAGGTGAGGGAAAAGCAGGTGAATAAGCAAATAAATTAATTGCTCACTGACACTGACGGCAGTTGGGGAAGAAGAAGAACCCTTGACAAACAACCTCTAAAACCATTGCATCCAAGTACGTCGTACATAGAGTAAGTTGGACTGTTTTTTTATTCTCTTGCTAAGGTAAAGTTTTGGATAGAGTCAGCAATTTTCGGTGTAAATGGCTTTAAAGGATGTCTATAAACGAGACCAACATTGACCATCTCTGGTTAAATCTGTTTGGAAGTGTGCTAACATTGGGAGGTTTTACTGGAAACTCGCTGGTCGTTCTGACATTCTGGCGACATCGCAGCTTGAGACAGGAAGATGGCTTGCAGCTAATAGCTTTGCTGGCAGTCACCGACCTGTTTTTCTGTGAGTGCTTAGTTTTCTGTTCTTATATGAAATCTAAAGGCCGATTTATACGTAGCTATTTCTACCACTCGGGTAGAAGTGGCACTTTCTAAATGGCTACCTGAGTTTTCCACTTATAAGAGCTGGTCTTATAACTGGAAAATGCTCAAATTTAGGATCACTTTTTGGCGCCCTTTTGAAGACCGTGGTCTTTATTGGAAAAAATGTGATTTCACTGCAAAAATCCGATTTTTGACCAAAAATTGAATTATTCGTCACATAGACGGTTGTTCGGGACGGCCTTAATCATTTTACGATTGACTTGTAATACTTTCTATGAAAATTTTACAAAGAAATATAGGGTTGATGAAGCATTGCAGGTAGGTAGTGACCCAGTGGCGTATCCAGGATTTTGGAAAGGGGGGGGGTGTAAAATTTTGAAAGTGCCTGGTTGGGCAGCGGCCCAACCAGGGTAAGAAAATTTAGCAAAATTAGCCTTCAAAAACGCGTTTAAAACGCATTCCGAGCTTAAAATTAACAGAAATTACAAGTTTTAGTAGTTTATAATGGCCTGGTTGGGCTTCTGCCTAGTGTTGTTATGACTACTAGTCAAAGTCAAAGTCATAGTTAATTGGCATTGTCTGTAAAAGTGGGGCAGGCTGGCGAAGAACATGTTCACACGGAGGTCGACACCCAGGCACGTGACATACCTCACGATGAACCTTTAGTATAGTTAACTTATCGCCCCCAACGGTTTTGCCCAGCGCGCCTGGGTTCGCCCACACGAACCCCCAGAAGTTCGGCCGGTGGCGCATCCAAAAAATCGATCGATTTTATGTCGTACATTCAAGAGCTTGTAACTCTCGTCAGAATTGAGCTTTTTGGCTGAAATTTGCAGACAATTAAGGCATTGGTATAGACTACTTATTCTATCAATTTCATCGATCTAGCTTCACCCAGACCCATTTTGTGGTCCTCGGTCTGAACTGCTGAAAATCGAGAAATTTTTACATCCCATTTTCAAATGCCTTGGAATTTTGCCGAGCACTCCATCTAGGCTCCACACTTTAGTTGTCAATTAACCCTTGCATGGGCTATCCAAAACTGCTTTCAAACCCGTGGGAATCGTTTCGGTTCTCGAGCAGTGGCTCGTCAAAGTTGGTCGAAAATCTGATTTTTTTCATGTGATTTCGATATGAGAATTATGCACTAAGTGCCATGAAATTGCCCATAGGGTGATTTTTTGCGCTCAGTTCATTTCTCATGCTTGTTCATGTTTGTATGTCGGTGCCAACGTTCTTAAGAGTCAGTCTCTGATTCGATCGGGTCTTGGCCCTTTGCCCTATTCAGACCCAAAATTGAAAGTTTGGCGTAGAGGGCTGTAAGATGGAGGGCTAACACGTATCGATAGGTTATATAACCACCGCAAAGGATTTACCGATTCGACGCTCCATGCTCGAGATATGCCCCTCTGAAAATCGGTCCGCTTAACTATGGGACCGTAATTTCAAAATCGAATTTCTAGTTCACTAATCAGAGTTGGGACTTAAAAATTGGGACTTTTAGGTAACTTTTGGAGTACTTCAAGAATCAACGATCGAATTCCATTTTTGAGGAAAAAAGTTTTTCGACGCCCTTTGGGCCCCCTAGCTCGTCCTGAACCCCTGAACAGTCATTTTTTTATTTCAGGATATTGTAGCGCTATCACTTCCCTACAATGTGGTATAAAACACATTGGCTGCACGGTGGGGCAATGCAATGAAATATAGCTTCAAAGATGAAAAATCGTCAAAATTTTCACTTTTTGTAAGGCACCAAAATTTCCTATTGGCATTGCTAGCCTACCAAGTTGAGTTCTGGACTAAAAATTGGGACTTTTGTAACTTAGGTAACAAGGTAACTTTTGGAGTACTTTAAGAATCAATGATCGAATTCCGTTTTTGATGAAACATTTTTTTCGACCCACTTTGTGACCCCTAGCCCCTCTGGAACCCCCCTTAACAATTTTTTTTATTTCGGAATATTGCAGCGCAATCACTTCCCTATGATTTGGTATAAAATACATTGGCTGAACCGTGGAGAATTATGGTAAAATATAGCTTCAAACATGAGGCGTCAGCAAAATTCATGACAACAAACTGCAAATTTTCTTCAGTTTTTCTCTCTGTGGCTATATTTCACCATAATTCTCCACGGTTCAGCCAATGTGTTTTATGCCAAATTGTAGGGAATGGGCATTTTCACGTTCTCTGAAGTCTGTGATTGAGCAGGATCAGCCTGAAGGTCAGAATCCTTCTTTGCACAAATACCTACACATCCGTTTTAGTTTTGCATCCGGAAAGAAAGACGATTGAGGGATAACCTGGGTCAATAACTCTAATAACTGAGCCATCGCAAGATTACGTCAGATGCAATGCAACCGCACAACTGTGATGGCCACCGCAGGCGTTGGTGCCATTAGGTGGCGACTGAACTGAGCCAAATAAAACGAGTGTTTCTACACAAAAGGTACAATGGGAAAAGAAACTGAGCTAACCCATTCGCTGGCCAGTTATGCAACGGAACCTGTAAATTAGGTATTGTACATTGGATCTTGTCAAACAGCTTGTACAAAACAGCGAGAGAAAATGTTAGTTTAAGAACGTTGGCACCGACATACACACTAGAACATCAACAACAAGCAGAGAAATGAACTGAGCGCAAAAAATCACCCTATGGGCAATTTCATGGCACTTAGTGCATAATTCTCATATCGAAATCACATGAAAAAAATCAGATTTTCGACCAACTTTGACGAGCCACTGCTTGAGAACCGAAACGATTCCCACGGGTTTGAAAGCAGTTTTGGATAGCCCATGCAAGGGCTAATTGACAACTAAAGTGTGGAGCCTGGATGCAGTGCTCGGCAAAATTCCAAGGCATTTGAAAATGGGATGTAAAAATTTCCCGATTTTCAGCAGTTCAGACCGAGGACCACAAAATGGGTCTGGGTGAAGCTAGATCGATGAAATTGATAGAATAAGTAGTCTATACCAATGCCTTAATTGTCTGCAAATTTCAGCCAAAAAGCTCAATTCTGAAGAGAGTTACAAGCTCTTGAATGTACGACATAAAATCGATCGATTTTTAGGATGCGCCACCGGCCGAACTTCTGGGGGTTCGTGTGGGCGAACCCAGGCGCGCTGGGCAAAACCGTTTGGGGCGATAAGTTAACTATACTAAAGGTTCATCGTGAGGTATGTCACGTGCCTGGGTGCCGACCCCCGTGTGAACACATCTGCCCCACTTTTACAGACAATGCCAATTAATACTTTTGTGATATCGCAGTCAAACGGATAGGTAGTCAAAGTCAAAGTTTGACTACCTTCGTTACCATAAATACGTAGTTAAACGAAAACCAGGTAGTCAAACCGTTTGACTATGACTACATTTCTTAAGCAGCAGGCTTTTCAAGCATATTTTTCACATTTTTTCCGTTCGCAACTAAATAATTTATAAATTTGTTTCATTTTTACCTCTTTAGAAGATAAACAACCACAAGCGAGGTTAGACTATATAGCCGAGAGGCTGATCTCAGCTTTATTCCAAGCGCTAACCAGACGCTCTCCAGCACGGCGCTAGCTTGACTCCTTTTTACCAGGCGGCATAGCTTAAGGTGGGTTCACATAGTCGGTCGGCGTCGGCAGCGCGGCAACTCGGGAAATCGACCCCAATTTGAGTACACACATAAGCATGCAGCAGTTCACATAGTCTGTAGTGCGTCTGGAGCCGTTCCAGACGGTTAAAGACTTGCCGATGATTTGGCCAAATCCCAAATCACCACGACGCGATTTACAACCTTTTATGGCCGCCAAGCGTTCCGGACCAATTAAACAGTGCGCTGAGCATGCGGCCGGTTCACATAGGCGCGGTCGGTCGGGGATGGACAGGCGCTAAACACACAGCGGCACTGGCCAGAACACTTGAGCTGTCGGTAGTACAGTGTAGTGTGCAGTACTGCGTAATTTTGTGATAACGCTCCTAACACGTCCTATGTAAATTCAGGTGTTCGGCAGTTTAGGTCAGTCTAATTGTAAAGTTACTGACGCGCTCAATTGCCTTTGATCAGTCTCTTGCTATGCACTGTTGCTGATAAAACCTTCCTTTGGCCACCTAACTTGCGCTCACGCTGTTAGGTTATGGGCCCAGACCCTTGGCTTTTCTATTGTGGTTTACTGAGGTAAACCCCCATACACCTCTGGCAGCTTTGGCTTAGTCTGCTCGGCCGGTGTGGCGTGTATGTATGGCAGAGGTGGTGGCGCAGCAAGGGAAGCAGCAGTCATGGCAAGGTGCACAGATGAGGCAGGTGGCTACAGCAGCGCCGAGAGCTGAGGAGTCGGACGAGGCGGCGGTGTACTCCCGTGCTAGATGTCGTGTGATCGTTCTTCACTTCGGTGCACCTCAGCAGACGTCGTCCTGTGGGCCTGTCCATCTCGTTGATGCCTGGGTCGTTTCCGGTTTCGTTCTGAGTGCTGAGGTGGCTAGTTCTGCGTGTGAGGATCGTGCTTCCGGCAACGAAAATGTGTCTGGACTTCAGTCAGACGGCATTGTTGCTTCTACAGTCGCGCAGAATGGATGCCCCTCTCAACAGACAGTAGGGGCCCGGAATGGTCAGGTATCATGTCGTTTGTACTTGAAGGCTGATCCCGTTCTTGTAGACACTGTCTGTTCGGTTCGCCTTGGTTGGTCGCATGATGGTGGAGACCTCATCCAAAAACAACCCATCTCGCTTGGCTCCGGATGTCCCTCACGCGTAGGGACTCCAGCTGGTAAACCGGTTAGTTTGTCTAACTTGCCCCGTGCTCTCGTTTCCGTTTCCGCTGATCGCCTCGTACAGCCGGAGGAGGAGGAGCGTGCAGCTGTACCTCAGCTCCAGCGTGAAGGGTTTCGGTGCAAACCAGATGTACCCGCGGTCATTCGGCAACCAGTTGAGAAGCCAATGGCACCAGCAGTCCTTGAAGTTCCTCCAGCGGTTCATTGTCTAGCTCTTCGGCCAGTTGAGTTAGTCAATCGCCAGGTTCGTCAGGTTCAGGAGGAGCAACAACAACCGGAGTCACGAGTACACGCCATCACCAGTCACAACTACGGCCACCAGTGGAAGACTCGTGTTGTAAACACCTGTTCTGTGATATGTTGTGTCTGCGTAGTCACTTTATTCTACTGGTGTGTTGCCTAATTCGACTAGCCAGTCAAGTAGCCTAGCCTAGCCAGTAATTTAGTAGCTTCTCTTGGTTTTAGCTCTCTTTTATGTAGCTGATTTTTTGCGTTATCAAGGAGGAGTGTCGGTAGTACAGTGTAGTGTGCAGTACTGCGTAATTTTGTGATAACGCTCCTAACACGTCCTATGTAAATTCAGGTGTTCGGCAGTTTAGGTCAGTCTAATTGTAAAGTTACTGACGCGCTCAATTGCCTTTGATCAGTCTCTTGCTATGCACTGTTGCTGATAAAACCTTCCTTTGGCCACCTAACTTGCGCTCACGCTGTTATGAGCTGCTGTAGATAAACCGGTTTATGCAATAAGCAGATAGTCACTGCATGCTTATTACTTTTCTCTCCGCTCTCTGTGCAATCGAGAGGCGAAAATCGAGCTGTCTCAGCCAAAAGCACCGAAATCAAACTTGGGCTTTTCCATTCAGAAAAATTTCGCAAAGATGTCTCCGTAGATGAATACACAACACTGCCGCGGCTTTACGCCTGTTAGAGCTCATAGAACGGCCCATTCTGCCTCCCGGTACAGCGCAAATGACTCAAATTCCTGTGCTCACTAGACTTTTGGGCCGTCAAAATACCGTATTTATCAGGTAGGCCGGCCGGTTCCAGATGCTGACAGGAGACTATGTGAATTGCGTTTTAACCCAATTTTTCTCCACTGCTATACCGACGCTCGGCCCCGATATTTTGCCGATGGCGTTGCCGACGCCGACCGACTATGTGAACCCACCTTTAAACAGACGCGCCGGGCCAGCGCCAAATTATACCAATCGATACCCAATAACAGGTGCGTACCTACGTTTAATCGGCACGATTAGATAACTACATACTAAGAATACAAATTTCGTTACAATAGTATAGTAAAATAACAGTAACTGGTTGGCAATTTGCCAGTCAAGCAAAGTCTACACTGAGTGTAGTTGGCAGCGATTTGCAAAGTGCCAGTGCCATCCGGATGGCAGAAATTCGGCTATAGTAGAGTCGTTTAGACCACCAGAATCAACTGAATCTTACAGTTAGCAACGTAACGCCGTTTATAAAACCGAATCCATATATGGTACCGGTACCTACAGTAGGCTAGTGGCACCATATACATGGTACCCCCACATTCGACCACTGCGGTGGTAAAATATATGGTACCACTAGCCTATACGTATGGTACCGGCACCATATATGGTGTCGATAACCATAAACGGCGTTAAGTGCCAGACTGTCTTAGCTCTCTCGAAATTAGAAAAAAATGCGTTCTTTGCAGGCACCTCCGCGTTCTTTACAGCCACTTTCCGTCTGACGCGCTACCATTTGCTGGCTTACACACGGTTCTCTCGGTTAGAATGTATGCTGGTGCCCTATCCTAGCATGTTAGCCGTCTATCAGAGTCATTTTGTAACGGCTGTAATGGCTAAAAATCGGCACAGTGCTACAGTGAATCCTCTACAATTGGTCAATTTGCCGATGATCAAGATAGTCACTTGCATGATTCTCTTCTCTTTGCTTGGTGCCACTCCGATTTTCTTCGGTGTAGACCTGCACTCGCGACCACCAGCTTGCACTGCAGTGGGCGGCGCACATCGTATTGTAATTGTATACTGTACCATACTGTACTGCTCACTAACACTGACTGTGGTGGCGTTCTACCTTCGTATTGTATTTCTTTTGCACGCTGCCAAGTACAAAATTTCGCATGTGGTCTCGTCAGCCATTCAGAAGGCTAGAATAGCAAGACAGAAAAGGCTGACCAAAACTTCAGTCACGATTATCACCGTTCATATAGTTTCTTTCTTTCTGCCCATGTTCACACTGTTTCTACTGTCTGTAGTGGGCGTATCGCACGAAATCCGCGGCAGACTCGCGCCCTTGACAGGAGTGGGACAGATTATTAACGCCAGTGTCAATGTTCTGGTGTATGCCGGAAAATCCAGCCTCATACGACCCTACCTGGTTGCCACTTTGAAAGGAACCAAGTATGGGAAGCAGTGATTGTGCTTTGCTGCGCAGTGTTGGTATGCTGGTATAAAGGGTGTTGCTAAAAGATATACACGTACACTGTTGTGGAAGTCACTGTATTGTTTTGTGTACTAGTGTGTGGTAGTATAATATTTTGGTGTTCTGTTTTTACCTTGCTCAAAAAGGATTGTTGTTTTGGATCGTACTAATTAGTGGCTTTGCACCAAATTTCTGTTGTGTTTTATACAAAGTAAGCCGATATACGTATGTAGATCTGGTCCACCGCAACATTTGGTAGCAGCGAGTGTTATCGTATTTGGACCTAAGGTTTGCAGCCTTTTTTCAGGAAATGATAGCATTTCTTTTTGTTGACATTTCCTTAAATTTTTATCAAATTCGATTGAGACTTGGTTTTCCAAGTTGAAAATCGAACTGTTGCGCAGAGGGCTATGCGTTGGTGCACCAATAATAGACATTCATGAGTTACATACAATAGTGCACAAAAAAATGTCCTCTCCACTTTTTCGGGTTCACTAAAATCACTGTTTTTCACTCAATTCTCAACGAATTTGAACCAAATTTTCACAGTAGGTGCCCAATTAGTCCGGCTACTTGTGTTACAGTTTCGGCGCGAAAATTCAAATTTTCTCGGGAAATTTAAACGAAAATACGAAAATCATATGGTCTCATAAAAACGGCTCTTACTCAAGAAATACAAACTCTACACCCATGAAATCACGGCCGCTTATAAACCCAATATAGTGCAATTTTTTGTAGAAGCTTCAAAACGCTCGCTAAAAGTATGCGCAAGAATCAGATTTTCAAATTTGGCAAAAAATCGGGATTTATCCATTTCCAAAGCTAAAATTTTGAGGTTCACTAAAATTGCCCGTTTTCAGTCAATTCTCTGCCAATCTGAACCAAATTTGCAGAATAGGTGCCCAATGGGTTTGGTTAATTATGGATTTGGTTAGTTATGTCAATGTGTATTAGTTACCCTTTCGGGTAGCACACTCTTATTACTGCAGTAAGTACTTGTAAGCATAATTATTTAGTTGCCTGATTATGTGCAAAATTGCTTTGCTCTGCTAGAATTTGGGCGCGAAAATTCAAATTTTGGCGGGAAATTTAAACGAATAAGTGAATATCATAAAATGGTCTCATAAAAACGGCTCTTACTCTAGAAACACAAAAGCTATTCTGGTGAAATTATGGCCGCTTGTAGACCCAATATAGTGCAATTTTATGTAGAAGTTTCAAAACCCTCGCTCGAAGTACGCGCAATTAGTAAGAACAATTTTTGCAGGATACTTTGTAGCTTAAATTTTCCTCCAAAATTTGAATTTTCGCGCCGAAATTCTAGCAGAGTTAGCCAGACCCATTGGGCACCTATTCTGCAAATTTGGCTCAGATTGGCAGAGAATTGACTGAAAACGGGCAATTTTAGTGAACCTCAAAATTTTAGCTTTGGAAATGGATAAATCCCGATTTTTTTGCCAAATTTGAAAATCTGATTCTTGCGCGTACTTTTAGCGAGCGTTTTGAAACTTCTACATAAAATTGCACTATATTGGGTCTATAAGCGGCCGTGATTTAATGGGTGTAGCTTTTGTATTTCTTGAGTAAGAGCCGTTTTTATGAGACCATTTCGTTTAAATTTCCCGCCAAAATTTGAATTTGTAACACAAGTAGCCGGACTAATTGGGCACGTACCCTGAAAATTTGGTTCAAATTCGTTGAGAATTGAGTGAAAAACAGTGATTTTAGTGAACCTGAAAAAGTGGAGAAGACATTTTTTGTGCTATTGTATATTACATGCATTTTGCGAGAAAGTCAACTTAGCTATAAGGGCGTTAAGCAACTTTTTTTCGCGGATCCGGCTGGTATCCAAATATGTTAAAAAAGATGTCAAACGAACACCAACGGTGAACGTTCAAATATTGGGGACCCCCTAGAACCTGAGCTGTACCCCCCAAAGTTGGGTCACCAGCCACTTTTCGGGCCATTTTTCGACTTTTATTCAAACGATCACCATTCACTGGTTTCTCAAGATTCAGAATAGGCGTGCACATGGTTGGATAGCCCTAACAGTTGCCTTTCAGACGCTGCACACAGTGCGTCCGGAATATACCCGGTTTGCGAGATATTTTCCGAAAACTACGAAATTTAGCGAAATTCCGACTCTATTTTTTTCCGAAAAATCGCTGTAACTTGTGCCATATATGCGGGGCCAAGCTGATTTTCGCTAAAAGGATAAAACACAAAATGCCAAACAAAACTAGCCTATTTCGGAGGCAAATTTTTGGGGGTTGGGAGGGGGTGTTTTGCAATTAGAAGCCAGTCAAAAAATTTTTTTTGCTCAGAATAAAAAACAAACACACAATTCCTGTGCAGTTTTACCCGCTGATTACGAATATGAACTCGGTTTGGCTCGATTCCTTTTGGGTCGGGAGAAATTTGCATCCAAATCTTCGAGTGGCTGTATTTCTAAAGTGGCACTGCTCATTAGCATGAGCAAGAACCATGCTAGAAAGCAGTTTCTCTTATGCAGTTTTTGATGCTAATTCTGAAGATAATCATATTTTTTATCTACGTTGAGCAGTTCTGAAGATATGGGCATTTTGAGAATTTGCAAACAAAACCGTTGCAGTTGGTATGCAATGGTGGTTTGAAATGTTACTCAATTCTGTCATATGCTATATACGGAGCCATGAAACTAGCATCATGTTTTTGCCGCTGATTATGAAAATTTCCTCTATTTTTCAATCGGACGGCTTCTGAGTGAGTTACTTAGGTCTGGTGCCCTGTCATCCACATTGTAAGAAATTTATCAAACAGGTTCGTGAAATAGTAACTGTTATATGTAGTGAGTTGTAGACCTCTAAAATTACATCAATATCCATGCTTTCAGGAGTGGTAATCTGGAAATAGATAGTCTGTGCTTTGGCACTTGTTAAGTGAATTATCTATCAGAAAATAGTGTATCCGAACTATTTTCGACCGCTGATTTATAAAATGACCTTACTTCTGTTCTACAAGCCTTTCATTTTAAGGTTCTGTCATATTCTTGTGAAAGAAGTGCAGAAAGTTGTATCTTAAAATCAATAGCTCGTAGAGCAGAAGTAAGGTCATTTTATAAATCAGCGGTCGAAAATAGTTCGGATACACTACTGTATTTTCTGATAGATAATTCACTTCACAAGTGCCAAAGCACAGACTATCTATTTCCAGATTACCACTCCTGAAAGCATGGATATTGATGTAACTTTAGAGGTCTACAACTCGTGACAAGGTCATTGTAGCGCAAAAATATGGTCATATTCTCAATGAGCGAAGAAAACTGCATATAACAGTTACTATTTCACGCACCTGTTTGATACATTTCTTACAATGTGGATGACAGGGCACCAGGCCTAAGTAACTCACTCAGAAGCCGTCTGGTTGAAAAATAGAGGTAATTTTCATAATCAGCGGCAAAAACTGCATTAGGTGACGCCAATTCCATGGCTCTGTATCTAGCATATGACAGAATTGAGTAACGTTTCAAACCATCATTGCATACCAACTGCAACGGTTTTGTTCGCAAATTCTCAAAATGCCCATATCTTCAGAACTGCTCAACGTAGATAAAAAATATGATTATCTTCAGAATCAGCATCAAAAACTACATAAGAAAAACTGCTTTCTAGCATGGTTCTTGCTCATGCTAATGAGCAGTGCCACTTTAGAAATACAGCCACTCGAAGATTTGGATGCAAATTTCTCCCGACCCAAAAGGAATCGAGCCAAACCGAGTTCATATTCGTAATCAGCGGGTAAAACTGCACAGGAATAGTGTGTTTGTTTTTTATTCTGAGCAAAAAAAATTTTTTGACTGGCTTCTAATTGCAAAACACCCCCTCCCAACCCCAAAAAATTTGCCTCCGAAATAGGTTTGTTTTGTTTGGCATTTTGTGTTTTATCTTTTTAGCGAAAATCAGCTTGACCCCGCATATATGGCACAAGTTACAGCGATTTTTCGGAAAAAAATAGAGTCGGAATTTCGCTAAATTTCGTAGTTTTCGGAGAATATCTCGCAAACCGGGTGCATTCCGGACGCACTGTTGCAGCGTCTGAAAGGCAACTGTCAGGGCTATCCAACCATGTGCACGCCTATTCTGAATCTTGAGAAACCAATGAATGGTGATCGTTTGAATAAAAGTCGAAAAATGGCCCGAAAAGTGGCTGGTGACCCAACTTTGGGGGGTGCAGCTCAGGTTCTAGGGGGTGCCCAATGTTCGAACATTCACCGTTGGTGTTCGTTTGACATCTATTTTAACATATTTGGATACCAGCCGGATTCGCGAAAAAAACGACTTCGCTTTTTTCGAAATTTTAAGGAACTTCGAATGTATTATTTTCGGCTTATGTACATTCTGTCAGAGATTTCTACATTCAAAAAAGCTTCCCAGAGTGGCTGAAGGGATCTATTCAATTCATTGTACAATATGGCAACAAGAAAAAATGACAGTACAGGATGTACTGCACTTTTATCGGGGTGGGGGTAAACGGAAAACGACGTCGCCTAGGGGGAGGGGGTCCACAGAAACGGCGCAAGGCGATTTTGGGGGAGGGCGTCCGAAAAATCGGGATTTTCGAACGACGTCGTTTATGGACGGCCCCTAATGAAAGTTAGCCCTTGATGACCTCGTGATGAGAGCTTTAATTTTATGTAAAATATGAGCAATTTCACTGGGGCATTTTGGAGAAACTTGCATTTGAATGTCAAAAGGTCAAATTTGGGGTACCGTATTTGGTTGAGCATAAAAATGCTGCTTTTCAACGCACAGCGTCGGGTTTCTAATAAACGATAGAGCTTGCACTTGGCTTTCCAAAGAAACACACAACGCATATCTATATCACTTCCTTCGGTACCTATAACGATTTTTTTTCATTTATTAAATACAGAAAAATCGCTTTCTTGCCCACAGCAACAAAGTTCCTCCTAGCCCCCTTTTTTATTTCTTTATTTGATAGCTCTTGCTGAGAGCTTTAATTTGATGTAAAATATCAGCAATTTCACTGGGGTATTTTGGAGAAACTTGCATTTGAATGTTGCTACCCAAGCTGACTGCTGCGAAATTTCTACTATAAGAACAATCCAGAAGTGTTTTAGTTTGCATCCCAGTACGTTCAGGATTCTGTTATCAGAAGTGACAGGCTGACACGTATCCCAACTCTAAGCTGTTGAGTTTACATTAGCCGTGGCATAACAGTATTGTAGTGCAGCATAAGTTGTTTCAGTCATTCGAGTCGTTCTTTCAAGTTTGCCAGAATTTCATCATCCTCAGGAGTGCACCTGCAAGACGAGGCTCCTAGGTCGAGTCGGCGTAAGGTTCCCTTTTGATTGGTCGGCGTATCGCACTAACACCCTATATCCATGGATGCCCATCGGCGGCGCCAAGCTCCGCCTACGGCGGCCGTTGGCTTGACCAATTTAAAATTTTTCGGGAATTTTGGACGCGAAATCGCAGCAATTCCTAATCTAGCCTGCGTATCGCTATTTTTTTAGTTTAAACGGTCTGTTGCAAGGGGATACAGAGCCACAGGAAAAGCGAGTGTTGGGAGAGGACAGATTTTACGTTGGTCACCGAAAAATATAAAGGCGTTGAAAGCATGGGCGTAGCCAAAAATAGTGCGGGGGCTTGAGCATAAAGGACAGTATTCTACCGCAGGTAAACTGAAGAGCCAATGCAGGTCAGAGGAAAAACCAGGCTGAGAAACAGCTGGAAGAGAAAATACCTGAAACGCAAAACCACAAAGGGGGCGGGGGTCAACAGCTGACAGAAACCTGACAGATAGGGAGAAAATGAGAGCGAACGGCCGGGGAAGCAAGCGACTGAGAATGACGTTGGGCTGGTCGCCGCACCAGATGTAAGGTGTGCTTTTCCGGCATCCCCCCGAGACTATTTCGCCGACCCCCCCCTCCGATTTTCTGGCAAGTAAATTTTTGAGCAAATTTTTGCGATTTTTTGCAATTTCAGACACAAAAATTGCAAAAATCGCCTGCAAAACAGCACTTTTTAGCTGTATTTCAGCCCAAATTAGCGAATTTTTGGCGATTTTTAGCCAAAAAATTGCGATTTTTTCGATTTTGATTCCGGCGCCAGACCCCCCCCCCCGGCAGATGACCTGTTACGTGTATGTCTTCCGTTGTTTCTTTCCGTTTTTCCGAAAAAAACCGCTTTTTTTCTTACGGGTCGGAAAAAAATATAAATCGCGGAAAAAGTCAAGCTAAAAATAGTTAGTTTATGTCATTTTTCAGTTAAAAAATGGACTTTTGAGATGTATAATAGGCTAGACTGACTCAAAACTGTTAGAAAACAAATTTGGCAATGTAAAATAAAAAGGCAAACTGCTGTACGAAAATTTTCATATAATGTTAATTGATGGAGCCTGCCAGGGACTGTTTCATGCCTGTTTTGTGATTCATATCTATGTAAGATGGGTATTTCTGTTCTGAAAAGACTCAGGAAGGCGCTAGAAGCGTTAGGAATCATGAAACCAGGCTAGGAAACTCAGAATTTGAGCAGGAGTTTTTTCCGCGATTCTGAAAAAAACCGAAAATAACTGGAATTAACAGCCCGAGGAAAAATATCCGTGCCTGACGCAAATGTCAATAGGAAAGGTCCGCCCCTTGGACGCTAGAGATGCTAACGAGCCTGAAAATCACGGCTCGGCTCGACTGTGAGCTCTATTTAGGTCAGCTCGTTTCAGCTCGTTAGTGCGCACCTCCAAGCTTGCTCGAGCTCGGCTCGCGAGGTTTAAATTTGGAGGAAAGCTCGGAAAAATATATAAGTAACACCATAAAATCAAAAGCTAAGGCTTTTCCTCACTAATTACACAAGAAATTTATGGTTCATAACTTAAAATAATGTAGCAAACCTAGAAATTAAACGAAAATTAGCCTCCAAAAACACTATATTTTCAAAATTTGATTATATTGTACACATTTTTCAGTTTGTAGCTAGTGTTTCCGAGTAAATTTATTTTGAAATTAAATAACTATTAAACTGCTTGCTCAGCCTTCAGAAGAAAATAACTTGCTATTAATTTGCTTCGCACCCAAATTCTGAAATTTAATTTGATACAAATTTGTTATTTGATATGAATTAAATATGAATTTGCTAAAATCAATACTGAATTCTACAGGAAACAGCTCAAAACCTGGGTCGTGTCAGTCCAAAATGAGTTGACCTTTCTTCAGATGGCGACAAGTGGTCTACAAATTAGCATTTAATGAGTTCATATCTTTGCTATTGACATGAACAAGGTCATCTTTGGACTGAACTTGTTGTTATGTGGTGAGACCTTGGTTAGTGAAGCTGCCAAACCAAGCAAATTTATATCAAATTCATATCAAATTTATATCAAATTTCTAGGCTGATTTTACGAAATTTAATATGATTTTAATTTGTTTGACAGTCATCGCGAGAAATTTAATTTGTTATTAAATTGCTATTTACTTGGTGATTTTGGCCAAAACAATTTAATTCTGTTATTTAATTTTAATTTTATCGGAAACACTATTTGTAGCGCGTTCAGGGCTCGGCTCGGCTCGGACCTCGAGCTTTCTAACTTGGATAAACTCGCTACATCTGGGCTCGCGAGCCGAGCCGAGCCGAGCTTTTTCAGGCTGGCGAACATCTTCTCTATTGGGCGCCCCTGGCTCCATGCCAGAGTTGTATATTTTTCCGAAAAAAACCTCGGCCTGTTTTTTTTTCAGTTTTTTTCCGGTTTTTTTCCGGTTTTTTCCTAAATCGCGGAAAAAACTCCAGCCCAAGTTCTGAGTATCCTAGACTGGTTTTATGATTCCTAACGCATTCTAGCGCCTTCTTCAGTCTTTTCAGACCAGAAATACACGTGTTACATAGATATAAATCACGAAACAGGCATGAAACAGTCCCTGACAGGCTTCATCAATAAACCCTATATGCAAATTTTCTTACAGCAGTTTGTATTTTTGTTTTATCACGCCAAATTTGGTCTTTTCTGTTGTTTTTCTAACAGTTTTGAGTCAGTATGGCCTATTATACATAGTAAAAGTCCATTTTTGGTTAGAAAAATGACATAAATTAGCTATTTTTAGCTTGAGCTTTTTCCGCAATTTATGTTTTTTCCGACCCTTAGGAAAAAACCGGGTTATTTTTCGAAAAAAAACGGAAAAAACACCGGAAAAAACACACCTCACATCCCTGCATGCCATAAATAAACAACCTATCGACTATCTCGGAAAGTAATGAATGAGCAGGTGAGGGAAAAACAGGTGAAAAAGCAAGTAAATTAATTGCTCACTGACACTGACGGCAGTTGGGGAAGAAGAACCCTTGACAACCAACCTCTAAAACCATTGCATCCAAGTGGTACGTCGTACAAAGTGTAAGGTAAACTGTTTTTTATTCTCTTGCTAAGGTAAAGTTTTGGATAGAGTCAGCATTTTCGGTGTAAATGGCTTTAAAGGATGTCTATAAACGAGACCAACATTCATCATCTCTGGTTAAATCTGTTAACAAGTGTGGTATCATTGGGAGGTTTGACTGGAAACTGGCTGGTCATTCTGACATTCTGGCGACATCGCAGCTTGAGACAGGAAGACGGCTTGCAGCTAATAGCTTTGCTGGCAGTCACCGACCTGTTTTTCTGTGAGTGCTAATTTTTCTGTTCTTACAGTATATGAACTCTAAAGGCCGATTTATACGCACTTCTACCACTCGCCGACTCGGGTAGAAGTGGCACTTTCTAAATGGCTACCTGAGTTTTCCACTTATAAGAGCTGGTCTTATAACTGGAAAATGCTCAAATTTAGGATCACTTTTTGGCGCCCTTTTGAAGACCGTGGTCTTCTAATTAGAAAAAAATGTGATTTCACTGCAAAAAACCGATTTTTGACCAAAAATTGAATTATTCGTCACATAGACGTGTGATTCACTGAGTGGTTGGCCAGCGATTTACAAAGTGCCAGCCAGTGCCATCCGGGTGGCAGAAGTGTAAATTCGGCTATAGTAGAGTCGCCTAGACCACCAGAATAATCTAAATCTTACAGTTAGCAACGTAACGCCTTTTTTATAACTGAATCCATATATGGTACCGGTACCTACAGTAGGTTAGTGGCACCATATACATGGTACCCCACATTCGACCACTATGGTGGTGGTAACATATATGGTACCACTAGCCTATACGTATGGTACCGGCACCATATATGGTGTCGATACTATAAACGGCGTTAAGTGCCTGCTTGTCTTAGCTCCATCGAAATTAGAAAAAATATGTTGTTTGCAGGCACCTCCGCCTTTTTCGCAGCAACTTTCCGTCTGATGCGCTACCATTGCTGGCTTACACACGGTTCACTCGGTTACAATGTATGCTGGTGCCCTATCCTAGCCTGTTAGCCGTCTACCAGAGTCATTTTGTAATGGCTGTAATGGCTAAAAATCGGCATAGTGTTATAGTGAACCCTCTAGCATTGGCCGATTTGTCGATGATCAAGATAGTCACTTGCATGATTCTCTTCTCTTTGCTTGGTACCACTCCGATTTTCTTGGGTGTAGACCTGCACTCACAACCACCAGCTTGCACTGCAGTGGGTAGCGCACATCGTATTGTTATTGTATACTGTACCGTACTGTACTGCTCACTAACACTGACTGTAGTGGCGTTCTACCTTCGCATTCTATTTCTTTTGTACGTTGCCAAGAACAAAGTTTCGCATGTGGTCTCGTCAGCCATTCAGAAGGCTAGAATAGCAAGACAGAAAAGGCTGACCAAAACTTCAGTCACGATTATCACCGTTCATATAGTTTCTTTCTTTCTGCCCATGTTCACAATGTTTGTACTGTCTGTAGTGGGCGTATCGCACGAAATCCGCGGAAGACTGGCGCCATTTGCTGGAGTGGGACAGCTTATTAACGCCGGTGTCAATGTTCTGGTGTATGCCGGAAAATCCAGCCTCATACGACCCTACCTGGTTGCCACTTTGAAAGGAACCAAGTATGTGAAACAGTGATTGTGCTTTGCTGCACAGTGTTGGTATGCTGGTAAAAAGGGTGTTGCTAGAGTATATACACGTACAATACACTGTTGTGGAAGCCACTATATCTGTTTTGTGTACTAGTTTATGGTATTATAATATTTTGATGTTCTGTTTTTACCTAGCTCAAAAACGATTGTTGTTTTGGATCATCTTTGCACCAAATTTATGTTGTGTTTTATACAAAGTAAACCGATACATGTAGGTCTGATCCACCACAACATTTGGCAGCAGCGAATGTTGCCGTATTTGGATATAATTAACTAAGGTTTGCAACGTTTTTCATAGAGGGTGTCTCAGAAAATGATAGATAGCATTTTTTGCTGCGAATTTCAATTTTTACCAAAATTGGCTGAAATTTGAAATGCACGTGCCGCCAAATAAGGGAAATCTTGTGTGTTACAGTTTGGTAAACCAGGTTTGACCCAATCATGCCTCAGAAATTCACGAATGTGTAAAGTTCGTTTATTTCAATTCCTTCAGAAAAATGTATACCTTTCCATTTGCTATAATTTCCGCAAATGTTGGCCAAATGACCTGAAATTTTGGGGAATATCTGTCAAAGGTTAGGGAAGTTTACGGATCGATCATCGGAAAATGCTTACTTTCTCAAGACTAGGTCAACTTTCATTCTCGATGCATTAGACTTTAACACAAAATAAAGCAAGTCCACAGTTCTCTAAAGTTCGGGTTATTTGGCGAACACTTGCGGAGGTGGCTGCAAATAATAAGCTTTCCATTTATAAACACCCTACACCCTTATCTATCTAAAGGTATTGAAATTATGAAATTTCGCATTTTCGTGAATTTCTCAAGATTGGCTCAAGCCTGTGCACCAAGCTTAACACACAAAATGATCCCAACTTCGGCAACTATGATTCAAATTTCAGCCAATTGGCACAAAATTTGCGAAAACGGCAAACAAAAGGACGTTCCTGCAGTTTACCTACCTAAAATCGTACAGCGACCAAGCATGTATCCTTAATGTGAAAACGTTTCCTCAGCATTAAAGGACTATGAAAACGGTAAATATAATCAACCGTATCCAGGGTGACGGAATTTTCAAAATCATCCTATTTCGCTCATTTCTTACCTTCAGGCTTAGGCTTAGGTTTTAAGCTTAGGCTTAGGTTCACGCTTAGGTTTTAGGCGCAGGCTCAGGCTTAGGTTTAGGTTGAGGCTTCTTAGGCTTACATTCAATCCGCGATACGTACATAGTTACAGTAACCCATATTTACTGCTTTTGCAGTCGATTGATGCTCAGGAAAAGTTTCCAGACCAAGTTGCGGTGCTTGGTCGCTGTACGATTTTAGATAGGTAAACTGCAGGTATGCCGCAAAAAGAAAAGTTATCGATTTTTGGGACACCCTGTACTAACTTATACCAGCAAAACTTCAGGCAACAAACACAAATTATTAGCTTTAGTTAGAGTTCTTTCTCTCGCTTTCATTTGTTTCTTTCTACTAAACTGAGTTGTGCAATCGATAGTTAAACACGCAACAGCACGCACAAAGCAGCGAAAATCGACCAAAAATCGAACTGATTAGTAAGAGACGAATTTTTAGGACTATCATTTTTTGTCGCACTAGCCTCGCGTTGATTGTTACTGTCATCTTTTTGCTGACTGTTCGGAGCTTCGGTCGGCGCTCCGACTTTGTCTTTGTTATCGTTGCAGTTGTCGACGTCGTTACACTCGCAAACTTTTTCCAGCCATTCGTACTTCTGGTACACTTCGTGTGCGTTTTTGATCAGGTTGTAATCGAACGATGCCGGCACGGTTACGCAACCTTCCTTGTCGACGTTTTGAAAGGCAGGAAACAGTTTCATTTGGTCGAGAACTCTGGCGCATCCGGCTATGTAGACCGACTTTGCTGCTAAATTAGTCTACTATATAGTCTGATAAATTAACCTACCTACTGTATATGGAAAAGAAGAAAATTCTTAGTCTCAACGTTGTTACCTTGGTCCTTAAAAGTCATGGAGAAACAGCTGTTTTCAGCGCAATCCTGATAAACACACATAGGATACTGATCGGTGGCACAATTCGCGCATTTCAGTGAGAAAGAAACTGCAATTTGAATAAAGTTCAGTAATACTACCGTATTGTCCATACCATACATGTAAAAATTTGCTCAAAAAATTACTTGCCAGGATAATCGGAGGGGGGCAGTCGAAAAACATAGTCTCGGGTATCCCCGATCGTTGGCTCAGTGGGTAGCTCGCTGCCTCTGTGTCACGGCGGCCCCTGCATCCCTAGCGGTTGTAGTGGTTCATCCTCTCGGCTCGGCAAGTTTCTTGCTACAAAGAGTTGGTCGTCGGCACAACGCTCCACCCAGGCCACCGAAAGCTGGTTACATCGAGTAGGTAAAATGGGAACCAACTGGATCTGCCGTTGCACCGAAGCCGCTCCACAAAGCATGCCGCGTTGGGAAGAACATCTACGATGTCAGAAGCTGTCTGAGAAACCAACTATGCCGGGGAGCCCTCGGCCGTCGGGAGCTGTCAGCATCATGGCATCGACACGCCGGCCGCCCTCCTGGTGACCGGCACCCAGCAGCATGGCTAGGAGTGGCTGGCAGTGAAAGAAGGGCAACGTCCGAGATGACGAATCACGGGGAAGCGAAATGGACCTCGAGTCTGACCGCAGGCCGTAAGGCCCCCCGCACATCGGATCGGATCGGATTCCCGATCGGGCGCCTGGCCTATGTCCAGACCCGCAGGACCCCCTATGCATGGTCCGGATATTGTATTCGAGGTGTCATAAATTGAGAAAGTTTTTTTATTTTGAAGTGAGCATATTTACGGAGCGGATGGGCGGTGGCGGGCGTATTTTCGAAAAAGCGGGTACCCCTAGCCAGAAAGAAGAACCCATATTAAACTTTATGGACGCTCCCGAAAATACTACATACAATTAAAATCATTAGTTTTTAGCTTAAAACCGTATTGGTAATCGAATTTAGCGTTTCCGCTTAGATGTTTTAGACCCTTTTTAACTTTTTAATCTTGTTTTCAGCTCTTCTCTTAGACGCAATCTGCCTGCACAAAATTGCGCTTTTTAGCCTTATTATGTAAAAAAACGTGCTAAAAACGCACTGCAGGCGAGAAATTCTAGAGACTAGACCCATCCCTTGTTCGACACACTAGGCTGACAGGAAGACTCCTTTTACAGGCGGTTTGTAGGTACGTGCTACAGTAATTCTTTCGTTTATCTGGAGTCAACTTACCAGGCAACAGAATGAAAAGCAGCAACCAGGACTGAATCTTTGCTACGAACATCGTGTTAAATATTCGGCAAACTGTTTGTATTTCAGCTTACGATTGTGCGTGACCCAGCAGGCATCCTAGCGACAAGGGAACAACAATCTATTAGCAAGATTTGATGTTTCGATTGGCCCAATTTCAGGCCTAGTGCGTATAGGTTTTGCCAAGGTTTCGACCTAATGCTTTTTTGCAAGATTGGTTCGATACTAGCCAACATCAACCCACGTTTATATACTGTATTACGATAAAACAAGACCGATTTACATAGCAAAATTGAAACAAAGCGTAGCAGGATCACGGAGCCAAAGCTGAAACCAAAAAATAGTACATACAAGTCCTAAGTAGCTTAGAAACAGGCATTCAAGCTCGGAAAGCCAAGAGCAGTCCGACCAAAAGAAGCCCCATGGCGACAAAGTTTTTGGCAGAGCCGTTACAGTTGTCCTTGTCTTTGCAGGTACAGGCAGAAACCATTTTAGAGAAGGTACCGATAGTGGCGGGGATCTTCAGATCGCTTGGGATGTTATCGATACAGCCATCGCTGCCGGTTTTGGCATCGCCGAATCCCGGCCACAGCTTCAAAATGCCCACAATGTCGCCGCAGCCGGCAACGTATTTTTTCTTGTCGGCTGAAATTAGATTAATTAATCAATGAAATTAAATCAACTGTTCTACCAGCTGTGTGACCCTGTTCCAATGCGGTGCGCATTTAGACTTGAGGACACACCAAACCTATAAGAGGGTGCTGAACAGTACCCGGGTACATTACTTTGAATTTTGAAAAATTACTCAGAAAGAGCTTAGCTTGTTGGCGCGAAAGATTCCTCAAGTCTTGGAAGCACTTCACACAAAAAACCTTCTTGATTTCAAGAGTTTCTTCGATGGAAAAGTTTCCTGTTCGATTCAATCATAATCAGCAAACTAAAAAGCGCATTTTAGCATAAGAAACCTTAAGACAAACTTCAATTTAGACTCTATTTGTGTGAAAGATGTGGTTTAGATTGCAGAAAACGACAGTATTGCAAACCTTTCTCTTACTATTGGCTACCATAATCTAGCCACATTCAGTGGTCATTGCTGTAGAACCTGTTTCCAAATATAGAGTAGCCGTGGTACACTAATTGGTCCCAAGTACCAAATTGTGTACCCCGGGTAGACCTATTTCCTCAGAGAATTTCAATTTGTAGCCTTAGTTTGAGTCAAAAATTTTAGCGAAAATAATTTGTAGTCTTAGTCTGTAGAGGTCAAATTCAGTTTAAAAAATATGTAGTCTAGTTTGTAGTCAATTTGTAGTCAGGTTACCAAACGTCAGAAATTCCTATTACTAAGTAACTAAGTAAAGTTTATTCCCAGACATACACATGTAGCATAATGGAAGTACAAAGTAACGATTAGTGCGATATATAAGTCAAGGAAAAGGACTTTGGTTTGATTTACCCATAAAAGACCTTTTTTAAACCCAAACCATATATTTAAATAAAAGAGATATATATGTGAGTGTCTCTCTATATATTTATATGTGGGGGTGGAAAATTCCATTATAAAGTATTGTGGGCGGGAAGAACAAAGAAAAATGTTTGGGGTGCGTGCGGTGAACAGTAGATTCGTATGAAATACAGGAGAGCGGGAAAAAAATAAAATCTTATATTTATTGTGGTGAATTTTTGTAATGTATGTAAAAATAAAGGAAGCCTGTTAAGAGTCGTTCTCTGGTCAGATCGCGTTTTGCCCCTTTGCCCTATTCAGACCCAAAATTGAAATTTTGAGCTAGAGAGCTGCGAGTTGGCACACTAATACATACTAATGAGTTATCTTTCAGCTGCAAAGGATTAGTGGATCTGACGCTCCTGTCCTGAGATATAGCCTTCCGAAAATCGGTCCGCTTAACTATGGGACCAAAACTTCAAACTCGAATTTCTCGCTTCGTACTCGGAATTCGGACCTAAAAATTGGGGGTTTTAGAGTACTTTTAGACTGCTTTAAGAAACTTTTGTCAAATTTTCGTTTTCAGAAAAAAAAAATTTTTTTCGCCCCCTTTGCGCCCCCCTAGCTCGTCTGGAACCCCCCCAACCCAGTTTTTTTTATTTCAGAAAAATGTTGCGCTATCAATTACCTACCGTTTGGTGTGAAGCATTGTTTGCTCAGACCCGTGGAGCGTGAGAAAGCTGAGGTCAAACATGCCCCGGTCGCAAAATTTTCGCACTTTTCTCAGGTCAAATATTTCCAAGTCTTGGTTTTCCACCTACTAGTAGGAATTGGGACTTAAAAATTGGGGGTTTTAGAGTACTTTTAGACTGCTTTAAGAAACTTTTGTCAAATTTTCGTTTTCAGAAAAAAAAATTTTTTTCGCCCCCTTTGCGCCCCCCCTAGCTCGTCTGGAACCCCCCAACCCAGTTTTTTTATTTCAGAAAAATGTTGCGCTACCAATTACCTACCGTTTGGTGTGAAGCATTGTTTGCCCAGACCCGTGGAGCGTGAGAAAATTGAGGTCAAACATGTCCCGGTCGCAAAATTTTCGCACTTTTCTTAGGTCAAATATTTCCAAGTCTTGGTTTTCCACCTACTAGTAGGAATTGGGACTTAAAAATTGGGGGTTTTAGAGTACTTTTAGACTGCTTTAAGAAACTTTTGTCAAATTTTCGTTTTCAGAAAAAAAAATTTTTTCGCCCGCTTTTGCGCCCCCAGCTCGTCTGGAACCCCCCAAACCCCAAAATTTTTTTTTCTGAAAACGAAAATTTCACAAACGTTTGTTAACGCAGTCTAAAAGTACTCTAAAACACACAATTTTTAAGTCCCAATTCGTACTAGTAGGTAGAAAACCGGACTTGGAAATATTTGACCTGAGAAAAGTGCGCAAAATTTTGCGACTGGGACATGTTTGACCTCAATTTTCTCACGCTCCACGGGTCTAGGCAAACAATGCTTCACACCGAAGGGTAGGTAATTGATAGCGCAACATTTTTCTGAAATAAAAAAAACTGGGTTGGGGGGTTCCAAACGAGCTAGGGGAGCGCAAAGGGGCGAAAAAAAATTTTTTTTTCTGAAAACGAAAATTTGACGAAAGTTTCTTAAAGCAGTCTAATAGTACTCTAAAATCCCCAATTTTTAGGTCCGAATTCGTACTAGTAGGTGGAAAACCGGACTTGGAAATATTTGACCTTAGAAAAGTGCGAAAATTTTGCGACCGGGACATGTTTGACTTCAATTTTCTCACGCTCCACGGGTCTGGGCAAACAATGCTTCACACCAAACAGTAGGTAATTGGTAGCGCAACATTTTTCTGAAATAAAAAAAAACTGGGTTGGGGGGTTCCAGACGAGCTAGGGGGGCGCAAAGGGGGCGAAAAAATATTTTTTTTTCTGAAAACGAAAATTTGACAAAAGTTTCTTAAAGCAGTCTAAAAGTACTCTAAAACCCCCAATTTTTAAGTCCCAATTCCTACTAGTAGGTGGAAAACCAAGACTTGGAAATATTTGACCTAAGAAAAGTGCGAAAATTTTGCGACCGGGACATGTTTGACCTCAATTTTCTCACGCTCCACGGGTCTGGGCAAACAATGCTTCACACCAAACGGTAGGTAATTGGTAGCGCAACATTTTTGTGAAATAAAAAAAACTGGGTTGGGGGGTTCCAGACGAGCTAGGGGGGCGCAAAGGGGGCGAAAAAATATTTTTTTTCTGAAAACGAAAATTTGACAAAAGTTTCTTAAAGCAGTCTAAAAGTACTCTAAAACCCCCAATTTTTAAGTCCCAATTCCTACTAGTAGGTGGAAAACCAAGACTTGGAAATATTTGACCTAAGAAAAGTGCGAAAATTTTGCGACCGGGACATGTTTGACCTCAATTTTCTCACGCTCCACGGGTCTGGGCAAACAATGCTTCACACCAAACGGTAGGTAATTGGTAGCGCAACATTTTTCTGAAATAAAAAAAACTGGGTTGGGGGGTTCCAGACGAGCTAGGGGGGCGCAAAGGGGGCGAAAAAAATTTTTTTTCTGAAAACGAAAATTTGACAAAAGTTTCTTAAAGCAGTCTAAAAGTACTCTAAAACCCCCAATTTTTAAGTCCCAATTCCTACTAGTAGGTGGAAAACCAAGACTTGGAAATATTTGACCTAAGAAAAGTGCGAAAATTTTGCGACCGGGACATGTTTGACCTCAATTTTCTCACGCTCCACGGGTCTGGGCAAACAATGCTTCACACCAAACGGTAGGTAATTGGTAGCGCAACATTTTTCTGAAATAAAAAAAACTGGGTTGGGGGGTTCCAGACGAGCTAGGGGGGCGCAAAGGGGGCGAAAAAATATTTTTTTTTCTGAAAACGAAAATTTGACAACAGTTTCTTAAAGCAGTCTAAAAGTACTCTAAAACCCCCAATTTTTAGGTCCAAATTCCGAGTATGAAGCGAGCAATTCGAGTTTGAAATTTTGGTCCCATAGTTAAGCGGACCGATTTTCGGAAGGCTATATCTCAGGACAGCAGCGTCAGATCCACTAATCCTTTGCAGCTGAAAGATAACTCATAAGTATGTATTAGTGTGCCAACTTACAGCTCTCTAGCTCAAAGTTTCAATTTTGGGTCTGAATACTGAAACTCGATGTGACCAGAGAACGACTCTTAATTGTTTTTTTTCTGTGAAAAAACGGGTTTTTAAAATTTTAAAAAAAAAAGGAGGATTTTTTTAAAGGGGAAAATTGTTTGTTTAAAAAAAAGAGAATTTAAAAAAAAAGAAAAAAAAAAAAAATGGGAAGAAATATGGGTCTTTTTGATGTGGTATTTTTTGAAAAAAAAGGAAAAGGAAAATATGCCAAATAGTTGCTGAACTCAATCATAATATGAGGTTTTCCAGAGCTTTAGAGACAAATTTGTAAAATTTGAGTCACTCACGAAAGTCGAAAGTACACCCACACATCTTTTAGTGCAAAATTGATCAACACTTATCCTGAAATTCACCAAAAACTAGTAAAATAGTAGTAAAATTTATGTTTTACTATTGACCCCGTTTGCTAATTTTATTTTATTTTTACTTTACTATTGGCTCATAATTTTACTTTTTTACTACTATTTTACTACTAGTAAAATACCACTAGTATTACTAATTTTTGTTTTACTATACTATAGTAAAATAACAGTAGTCTGCTCAATACAATAGCCAATTTATATTTTTTTCGCGAATTTTGAACACGCAAAATTTCAACCGAATCTAGCCTGCGTGCCGCTTTTTCGAGTTTATACGGTTTGGTTGGCGCAAGGGTCAATACCGGTATTTGACATAAACTAGAAGGCCAAGTGAAAAGCTTACAAGAATCCTTGAAGGTCATTGTGTTACAAACGCCGGCCACACATTCGGTGGAGGTGCATTTTGTTGCGTCGTCGGCGCCAGTCAGACACATGCGACACTTCAGTCCGTGACTGTCTGAAAATTTGCATACTACGTAACGTAGCTTCTGTCTCACTAAGCAATTTTTCATCAGTCTGCTTTAAATATACATGTAGCTTAGTTAGCTGGCTGCCTTCGTCACGGCGTCCCCTTGTGGGCTCGAAACTGTCGCGCGCGGCGATAGGAAGTAGTCGACACAAAGCCCAACCCAGGTGATCGAAGGTCAGCAATAGCAACTATGTAGATATAATGGGAACGAAACCGGTCACCGGTGGATCATTGAACACACCGACAGCAATGGGGAGGGTTGCTAACCGTTCCTCAAGAAGATTGCCGGACCTTATGTCTCTTCCTGCTCTATAGCAGTTGGCTACGTCCTAGTCCGAAAGGACAAAAACTTACTACTACAACAACAGCATACATGTACGTACGTAGGTATTCGACTGTGAAACTGGTATTTTTGCGCGTAACATAGAAATGGTGCCATATACCTACAGTATGCTCATACATGCATGTAATAGGTCCGGGCCGGCCTGGTACCGGTACCTAGGCTAGTGACACCATATATGGTACTGTCTCCATACATGTATGTCACCTATGTAGTATGTCTACGCTATAGAACTGCCACTGATCTATATGAAAGGTTATTCTGCTGCAAAACTGCTTAAAAGTTCGGCTAAAGTCAGATTTCATTCAGGTACAGAACCCACCTTTCAGTAGAACGACGACGAACAGCGATACGAGGAGAACTTTGGCGAACATTTTGATCGGTGCGACGACGGAGCTGTCGGCTGAGAGATGACCAGATGGGATCGAATGAGCTCCAAGTTACTAAGCGCCGGAAAGGCTTTCACGATTTGTTATGACTACCAATTAACAGAGCCGCATCGGTCCTATTGTCAGATGACTCGGACCGTTGTTAGGTTCAATCAGATCGATCGCTCTTTCTACATACCACTCACTAATTCTCTCTAGCGCAGGTGGTACAGCTGTCACCGCTCTTCCAATCATTTCAACACCCGATTTGTAATCAGTTTTTCGGCAGATTACAAACTTCTGCTATATACAGTAGGACTGGGATGTAGAACACACGCCGAGAACACAAACAGACCAATAGACGGCCGCGAACGTGTAGACGGCGACGAGTTTTTAACAGAGTTGTACCATATATGGTACCGGCACCGGTACCAAATGCGAAGGTAGGGGTACCATATATGGTACCGGCACCTTATATGGTACCGTCACCATATATGGTACCGGTACCGGGGTACCAATGCTTGTATGTACGTGATCGAAAGCGTTTTTCGGTGGTCTGAAAAGGTATTTAACTTTTCCTGTTTTTTTAACATATAAAGGAAAACGTAAAAGCAAATAAGCAAATACGCACAATAAGGCCGCACAAAATTTCAACACTATTCACTACGCACACTGTAATACAACAGTGTCCGTAAAAAGTCGATCCGGCTATTTTCTTATCAATTTCGAGAACATTCAATAACAGAGAGTCACCGAATAAATCTTGCCAACACCTATTCTAATTTCATAAATAATTTAAGATCTATTCAGTCTGTTCAAGTCTAAGTCGGACTTACCAACCACGCTATAGTCTGGAATCCCCAATTACAGCAATGTAAACATACAGTATAGATCAAAAAAATGCCCCATCGGTTTTTCGGCCTTCACTCAAACGTTTCGTTCTCAGTCAATTCTTTACCGATTTGGCTCATATTTTCAGCAAAAATTAACAACATGGTTGGCTAAATATTCTGCTAGTGTGGTGCCAAAATTCCGACTCATACTGGTTTTATGATCCGAAAACTAGGAATGAGGGTGGTCTACGCAAATTTAATTTTTTTCGGCAATACAAGGAGTACAGGCCTGAAACTTGCAGGAATGATTGGTGTTGCTATTGGGCATAACATACTAAGCGGGCAGCCCTGTAGCTCAAGGGGCACTAAAATGGGGGAATTTCAAAAACATGACGAAATATGACTTTTCTTCGTAAAACCGGCAAAATGACGATTCTAAAGATTTTCAATTTTAAAAAAACGCTGCAGGGATGGTTACTATGGTGTGGAACAGAGCTTAAATATCAGGTTCATTTATTTGCCGAACTTCCTGCTACAATCTATGTTGATTAACAACAGATTCAGTGCTTTGATTCTAGAAGGTGCAGATTTCTTAACTATGGGATTTTCACTCATGTTTTTGAAATTCCCCCATTTTAGTGCCCTTTGAGCTACAGGGCTGCCCGCTTAGTATGTTATGCCCAATAGCAACACCAATCATTCCTGCAAGTTTCAGGACTGTACTCCTTGTATTACCGAAAAAAAATAAATTTGCGTGGACCACCCTCATTCCTAGTTTTCGGGTCATAAAACCAGTATGAGTCCGAATTTTAGCACTAAACTTGCAGAATATTTAGCCAACCATGTTGTTAATTTTTGCTGAAAATTTGAGCCAAATCGGTAAAGAATTGACTGAGAACGAAACGTTTGAGTGAAGGCCGAAAAAGCGATGGGACATTTTTTTTTATCTATACTGTATTTTGAGATTGTTTTTTATTTTTAAAAAGCTACTTTAGCCTACATACCTTAAATTAAGCGTATACTCAAATGACTGTGAATGGTTTGTGACCAGCATACGTAACAGATGCGTTCATCCACTCGGCGGGACAAGTTCCTGGCCGCAAAGCGTTGGTGGTCGGCACAAAGCCCAACCCAGGCCACCGAAAGCTGGTGACAGTGAGTAGGTAAATGGGAACCGACTGGAGCTGCCTAAGCACCTATGTAAAGCTACAACCAACCACACATGTGTGTGGACAAACGGGAACGGGGACAGCTAACATACCCATCCAGACTGACACCAAGCCTGTGTTTAGGCTAGTAGCGAAGGAAGGGCAGGACGTTGGTGTGCGTGATGTACCCGCAGTGTGGCCTACGCAGGTGCTACGGCTCCGCCAGGACAATCCATCCATCCCTGTAGCCCAAATTAGCGATTTTTGACGATTTTTTGCGTTTTTTGTACCCAACCCAAGTCACTTGTAAAAGTGTATAAATAGTGGTTTGAAGCTGAAGTGACAGACACGGGGTAGGTGGTATTTGGTCGGGGGGGGGGGGTTCTGGAGAGCCATATATAATTTTTGTCAGCGGGGGCTATATGGCCGACCGAGAGGAGGTTTCTCCGGCAAGGGGTTATTCTCCCCTCACCCCTCGGCTCGGCCCATGCAGGCTTGACTGAGATTTTAAGACTAAAAATTCTGAGGTTGTGTTCATATTCTGTGTTAAATTTCAGCCAACTTGACGGACGAACACAAAAGTTAGAGTAAAATGAAACTCCGGATAGGCAGTAGCCGACGCTGTACCGGAACCATGCTTAGACTTTAGAAAACCAGTTAAAGAATGACAATTTTTCGAGTGGGGGTTTATGCCATGGATGTGTTCCAGTAGGCGGTTTATACATACGCGCCTTGATTAGAGGGTTGGAGGGTGGGGGCAATGGGCCTCCTGTTACGAAGGGCGCCATATCTATTTCCTAAGTAAAAGACTACAGGAATAGGCATTCAACCCCAAAGTGGCCCAATCTGAATACAACTATGGTTATAATAAGCAACTAAATGGTTGATATCAAAACACTGTCACTGATAGAGTACCGTAAAACATTTGTGAAAGTTCGCACAGCAAGAAAACCAGAATAGGCCGGCTTTATTTTAGCAAAAAATTATAAGTCAGTCAGCATATTATTAAATTTGTTAAACTGAGTAAGAATTTCAATGTTTCTTTCTGTCATTAACTTCTTTTGCTGGGAGGGAATTCCACGTATTATAATCCTAACAAAAAAAAAATTTTGCCTGCAGAGTAAATTGTTGGTGAGGCCACGGTTTGTATAATTTCAATGCATGGATTTCCTCTGGTTTTTCCACCTTGTGAGTTTCGAAGAAAGCTTCAGGTTTAACAGTCAGGGAAATAACAACATATATGGTACCACCACTTCCTTCTGTGGTACAATGATACCCGTTCGATCGAGGCCTCAGGTGGTGCCATATATGGTATCGCTTGAAGGTACACTGGTACCAAATATGTTGTTTATGGTACAATTACTAGTTATCTCGACGGTTTAAAGTCATTAATCGATTGAGTATCTTGCAAGCATAACATAACAAAGCTGAATATTCGGTTGAAAGGAAAACTTCAATTACAAAATAAAATTAGTGTTCATTGCGTTTTTTGTGATTCCTTTGTATACCACGATTTCTGAACTCAGAATTCTTATTTTGTTTGTCATCTTTCAGTTTATTTTGCTTGCTTCATCTATTTTCGCGGAAACAACGTGGTCAACCAAAAATTCGATCTGAGACGACAATTGTGGTGGATTTCGGCTTTACAGTCGGTGATTCATACTTTAATGAATGAATGCAGGTTGCCGCTTTTGTTAACAATGTCGCGTCGTTCTGCCGTAGTTCAGTCATTATCTTTTATCAACAGGAAAACTGTTTGACTCATCATATTTGGAATCAGAGGACGTCGATTTTTTAGCGCCCTTTGTATGCCCTGCCCTGTTTCTGTTTGTTTGTTGTAGGAAGAGCGGTTCTTTCTGCCCGTTATCATCATCTTATTTCGCTGTTTGGTTTGTCCCCTTTGCATAAAGGCATTGCAAAAGATTTGCCTTTCGAACCGTTCTGGCATCAGTGCTGAGATAAGAAGTCCAAGCATGAATTAAATTTTTTTAAGATTCTGTAGTAAGCGTAGAATAATAGGTTATAAAGAAAAGCAGAATTAGTTTCTGCTAGTGTGACAACCACATAGCTCCAGGATTGCCCGCTATCTTTTGCATCCAAACTTTAAAGCTTCGAAGTAGGTACTTTGTATTTATACTTGTACTGGGGGGGTTGGGGGTTAGCCCCTTAGCTGGAAAAGCCAAACCCCCACCCCCGAGACAGGTTGAGGGACTCCCTAGTCCCTACCCAAAAACACAAGTACTAAAGTGCGTTCAAAAAAAGAGCGAGCTGGCGGTTTTTTGCGAATAACTTTTTATGGAGCCATCGGAGCGACTTGGGCCTCATAACCAAAGTTGTAGAGCAGGTCGAGCTCCGGTCTGGGGTAAACCCTAATCTGCGCTACGTTCACTCTGAACATTAATTTGCGCTACGTTGAAAAAATGAGCTTTTTTGATGCTTTCGTGACGTTTCCAGGTCAAACCGTTCCGGAGATATGGCCGGTCAAAGTTTGCAAAAATCGCGAAAAATGGCGTTTTTTCTAAAATTTCACAAATTTGGGGCGGAAATATAGACATACAGATGGATTTGGTTGAAACTTCCTGAAGAGGGTATTCAGGACCGCTGAAATCGATTTTGACACTTCCGGACCCTGAAAATTTGACCCTGATACCGTAATACGGGTCCCAAGACGAATTCCACAGACATACCATTCTGCAATTCATCTTGGGACCCGTATTACGGTATCAGGGTCAAATTTTCAGGGTCCGGAAGTGTCAAAATCGATTCCAGCGGTCCTGAATACCCTCTTCAGGAAGTTTCAACCAAATCCATCGGCCTGTCCATATTTTCGCCCCAAATTAGTGAAATTTTCGAAAAAACGCCATTTTTCGCGATTTTTGCAAACTTTGACCGGCCATATCTCCGGAACGGTTTGACCTGGAAACGTCACGAAAGCATCATTGAACTCCCCAAGGACTCTAGAATCGAATTCTGAAGTCAGCTCATCTTCACCGGAATTAGGAAAAAAGCTCATTTTTTCAACGTAGCGCAAATTAGTGTTCAGAGTGAACGTAGCGCAGATTAGGGTTTACCCCAGACCGGAGCTCGACCTGCTCAACAACTTTGGTTATAAGGCCCAAGTCGCTCCGATGGCTCCATAAAAAGTTATTCACAAAAAACCGCCAGCTCGCTCTTTTTTTGAACGCACTTTAGTAGTAGTGGCTCCAGTACTAACAAACTGACTCAGATCAGAAATCACAAAATTTCAGCCTAAAATTCGTTTGAAAAGCCTTTGCAATTCCGAATTTGGCGTTTCCATTCCACTGCTGATATTTCAGAGCAATCGGTGCTTTTAGAAGCCCGTTTTGTCATTTTTTGCTTGTTTTTAGCTGTAAAACGCTGTTTGGCAGCTTAAAATAGCGATTTTTAGCATCCTTGTTGAAAAAAACGCCATAAAAACGCATTTCCAGGCGTTTTGGAGCTTTTTGAAATTTGGGACCCACCGTCTGGGCGAAACCCCCCTCGACCCCCCACCTGAGAAAAACCCCCTACCCCCTCCCCTAGGTTGACTCGGAGCTGTTACATGTATGGTTGTATTGTACCTACCTACTGACCGGTAAATCATGCTCTTACTTTATTATAACCTTTTAAACGTTTAAAACAAAGTTCAAAATTTAACTTAGGGATCATAAATCACTATCCGGTCCGGTATTCTGAAAAGGCCTTTTCTCTCTTGTTGTGGTTCTTACAAAAATTCAGGAATGTGGCTTTAGTAGATTACTAAAATTCAGAATTCGATTGGAAAATAGCTTGGGTGGGGGGTCGAATTGCAGAGGTTTAGAGATAGGATTGGCCTATCGATTTGGCCGGCTCGCTTACCGTTTTTGTCGTCAGTCCAGAAAAAACTGCTTTAGATGGTTGGATTGGATTTGCTCAGGCATATGATCATTAGACTCAAATCTTGCAGAGCACATCCTACTATCTGAAAAAAGATTAATGAAAATAAGGCTCCCAGCTTGTGTCCTCTGAAGGTGTCTGTATTAACGGCTTCCCAAGCCTCTCTTACAAGTATCGTACTCCCGTACTAAACCAAGAAGCATTAGTTTGACGGCAGTAGGTGAGTGTGTATTGAGCAGGCTCATTAGGTTTGCACGTACTATGCATACTAATGTGCGTTTTGATGAAAACTAAGTAATACTTGCTACCAGCATTAATGCAGACTGCTGTTAGTAGCTGAGCCCGTTCTTTCCGCTGAAAATTGCATTAGTTTTTTATTTACGTTTCTTTTATATTAGCTGTCAGTCAACCCATCAAGCCGCCGCTACCCGCCTCAGGAATTTTTAGGAAAAATTTTGTATAGTAAATTATGATAAAAGCATGTCTAGATTAGGTGTAAATGAACTCAGAATAGCTTATTTTAACCTATTTTAGCCAAAAATATGCCTAAAAACCTTGATTTTAGTAAAAATATCGGACTTTTTACCTTACCCCTCAACCCTCCTCGGGATTCGGAAATTTACCACCCCCTCAGCCGAAATGCTAGCCCATGTCTGACCATATCGATTGAATTAAAATTGATGCCATATTTCGTAGAGGTGCCATACGGTACAGGCGCCGTGGTTAAGAGCATAGTGTACATTTCCTCCATAGAGTCGGGTCGGGTACTGATGCTTAATATAAGTTTAAGTATCCGACTCAGCTGCTGAGAACCGGCACATTTTGAACTGGCTGGGCTGGGGAACGGAACCTGAACCCATTGAGGGTATCGTAATTTATAGCTAATCTGGGATAAAGACAGAAAAATCGCTGTTTTACAGACAATTTGCGTGTCTGAATCATACATGGGCCGGAAAAATAGGGTGGGGGGGGTCAAAATTTTCAATTTGGGGGGTGGGTGTTCCGTCAAAATTTTCCGCCGGGGGGGTCGAAGCCCAGTTGGGGGGGGGGTCAAAACCAAAAAATGCCTGCGAACGCTTTCTAGGTTGTTTTGGTACAATTTTCTGCCATTATATGAACAAAAATAACATTTCACACTATTTTATAACCGTATATGACACAAATCAGCAATTTGGACAAATTCATGTCATTACAAAAGCTGCCAGAGTCGAATTTGTTTTGAAATTTGTGTTTGTTATGTGCAGTTTTTTGGTGTAGTAAAGCTGGCCTGCACCATTATTTCCACAACCACTGCACAGGGTGGGTGGGGTCGGCTGCACGCCATTTTGGGTGGGGGGGGTCCGGGGGGGTCGAGCCTAAGTTGGGGGGTGGGCAAACCCCCCCCCGACCCCCCCGGCCCATGTATGGTCTGAATGAAGTTGTCCGAAATTTTGCTCAAAAGTTGCGTCCCAAAAATCGGCGGTAGTGGTCGTGGGTGGTTGAATCCCCTCAGCCGGCCGCTAACCCCCTGAGGAATTTTTTGGAAGGATTTAGTATGGAAAATTATGATAAAGGTATGCCTGCAGCCTAGATCATACATGGAAAAATCCGGTTGTGGTTTTTCGGCGTGGGGGTTTGGAGAGTATAAAATCGCTTTCCTAAGAAAGGTCGCCAATAATTTTCTAGGCCCGGCCAAAGGGGTTTGTAGCGATCGACCGGAACCGAACAGGAATTACCCAAATTCCGGGCTGGAACCCGGAACTTTTCAGCCAAAAAAGCCTCTAAGCCCCCCTTACCCCGCCCCATGTATGGCCTAGATTAGGTTGTGTAAGAGAGCTCAAAATAGCTTATTCTTACCTATTTTAGCGAAAAATATTCTAAAATCCTTGACTTTAGCAAATCGAAAATCGGTTTTTTGGTTGACCATCCCCTCAACCTCCCGTCAACCGAAATGCTAGCCCATATCTGGGTCTGGCCATAGTCGGTGGGGCAGAGCAATCTGTCAGTCAATCAGTCTGTCGCCGGCCGGGCGGTATGAGCCCAAATTCTAAAATGCAAAAAAAAGCGGGAAAAAATGCAATTTTTGGCTAAAACATCGCAAGAAAGTGTTAATTTGGGCTCAAATGCACGTAAAAGTGAATATTTATCGGCAACTTTAGTGTCTGAAATTCTAAAAATGGCAAATATTTTCTTTTACATTTACTACTTATCAGATTAATTGGATGTGGGGCGGCAAAGAGTCGTCTCGGAGGGGGTCCCGATCAGGGTCTTTGATATATATCGGGTGAGTGACAGATCCCCCTTGTTGCATCTCTGGGTAGACCCCCTGTATACTGGTAAAAAACAATTTAGGACATTCCTGTTTGCGCGAGCATTAGAGGCGGAAATGGCCCAGCTCAGCCAGTCAGTTGTAGTCTCTTGCCTTGAATAAAACTTAAAGCAAAGTTCTTAACTGCATAACTGTTTTTAAAGCAAATCAAATTGCTTTGAAGTGCCCACTATCGGTGCCTGGCAGTGCCTCCTGCTTCTCTGTACGGTGCACGTGTAGTTAGTCCCCTCATTAGTAAGATTGCATGTCAGCCAAAACCTCTAGTAGTAATTGCATATGGAGTCATTGCGCGCGTAAACTTATCTCCGTGACTTGACCTTCACTCTTGTAAAAACGAAGCAACAACCTAACCTGCCCTTTTTACAGGTAACAACCGTACATCTGGTTGGTTGGGATTATTATTACCATTGGGTATTATGTGGTCGTATTTTGATTGTCGTTCCTGATTCGGATTTACAGTCAGAAATATGAGCTCCCCTTCATCTGGCGGCGAGAGGTGCGTTCTGTTTTACTGTCTGACTCATAATTTGCTGCCATTAATCGCGTGACTTTAGAAATCGAAATCAGTTAAAAGCCCGTGCCCAAATAGGGTATTTGTCACCTTTTTGACACGTGTCACCAACTTGATCTGGTTGCTGTCTCACAGCCCAAATTGGTGCGGTGGTTGGGTGACTCACTTAACGGCCGCAATGATTTGGCTTCTACCTCTAAATAACAGGTGGCACCGAATGGGGACCTCGCATGAATTGTTATTCAAGCATCTCTAATCAGGGCAGGGTCCGTTTTTTCAGGTCCTTATAATTATCGATTTCCGTTTGCCCGGCCGGACTGCCGGCATAACAAACTGTAGCCTGGCCTAGACGGCTAAGCAAATTTCTGGGTCGTTTAGGGCCCCAGCCAGCGGGAGAAATGGGACGGAGATTAATTTTTAGTCTCCGTTCGATTTCTCCTTTCTGCTTCTAGCCATAGTAGTACGGGGGCGCCGATTTTGACACGCTCCATAGAGCCAATTGTGCAAGTGTACGCAGAATCATTCATAAAACATACGCCGCTGAGCAGCTAACACAAAGAAAATTGCAAGCTATTGCTCATGGCCGCAGGGACCCCCAGTTGGTGTCTTAATGGGCCGCTGGACTCCAAGATGACCGTCTTTTCTGGGCTGCCTCTCACACATCAATCATCAGCAGTAATGTCGACACACACCCCCTATTTGCAGCGTTCAACTCTGTTCGTCTGTCTGCCAGGGATTGTCGCAATTGGCTCTCCAATAGCGGATTCAGAATTTATTGCATAGTTTAGGTGCCCTTGAATCATAGGGGCGGAGCACACATGTGGTCGCCACTATTACAGCCATCGTAATCACATCACGCTAAATCTTTCACACTAGATTGCACTAAGTAACGGTGGCAATGTTGTGGCTCGGTGGAGGAGAGCTCACTCAGGCATGCACCGACAGATTGCATTAAATTGGTAGAAGAGAAATAAGACTGCTCGCAGACATGACCAAACAGTTGCTGAAGACATAAATTGCAGACCAAAAGATCCAACTATGAACGCTAGCGCCGCCCAAGTCGTTTAGTGCCAGTGCAGCTGTCTGCCGCTGAAAAATGAGGCTGCTACGGCAGATGTAGACTGGAAAAAATCAGTCAACTACTCCCTGACAGCGGCGTTACGCTGCCGTCGTCGGAAGAGGGATTAAAAAACCGGCGTTTCTGCACCGGCTTAACCTCATTCGGCTCGCCTCCAGGCAGTCTACCCGCAGCGTGACATAGAATTTAACCAAAACACTGTAATGGGGACGCTATTAGAATTTTAAATCTAAACCTGTCCGTAGACAGATCGCCACTTGTGGTGTGCATAAGATCGGATGTGAGGGTTCACTACCTTATGTTAAAAGTTTTCAAGTTAGTTTGTTTATCTTGTTGTGATGAGTAGTTGTTCAGCTCGTTTCAAAGTTTCGGTTTGGATTTAGATTCTCAAGCGCAAATTGTTGTCGTCTTTGACTTATTCAGTTTTGAAAGGATCTTAGAAACCTTGAACTTGCACCTATCAAATCAATACAGCAACTTGCAACGATATTTGCGGCACTAAAATACAAATTCTTTTGTCTAAACAAATTTGGCATCTCCATAAAAATTGTGAATGAAGCGTTCAAGTGTCACAAAGAACAAAATTAACGGGACAAATTTGCAGACAATATCTACTCAACTGTTTAGCTCCACAAATGATCCAAAATAAGTGAGTCACGTAATCTGTAAGTGTGATATTTTCCTTGCCATCGTGAGCTTTGTACATATCTTGTAAACAGCGCACGTTACTCCCGCAATAGCCTAGCACGATCAACGATCAGGTTTTTCTGTAAGCAGGAACTAATAATTTAGCATTCCACAGACTGCATGTCATGTGGTAGTAACTTATTTATCGTTGTACTAGCGGAGGGGCGCTCATTAATCATATTAGCTCGTAAAAGTTGCGGCCAAAAGGCAGGCAGGCAGTGAGGCCACCGGCTGAAATGTCGTCATTTCTCTCGCTCTTTATTGACTCTGGCTTGGCCCTCCGCCTTTAACCGAGGCGCTGCCTCTTCTCAATAGTTTCATTGTTGCCAACTATGGCCTTCGCCCGTCCTTCTCTTCAAATAATCAACTCAAAGACGGAGTTGCTCGTCACATTGATTGGCCCGATCGGGGACCTGAGGTATTTTGCGGTGCTCCTTTGACGCTCTTATCTTCATCAGCATCCAAACTGCCTCTGTCTGTCTTCTATCGATTGGTTCATCTGGACTGCCAATCTAATTTTTAGGGCGCTGCACAGCTAAAGGTCTACGGCCTGCTGGTAGCGCGATTAACCCCTAGTTTGAAGCGTTACTTGCTGGCTGGGGTGACAGTTGACTCAACAGAAAGTACTAGGTGGTTAGATTGGTTTACAAAAGTCAATATTGATTCTCTCATGCACCTTTATTCAGCCGAAAGTGCTAAGCGATCTTGTTGTTATTGACATTTCTGACTCAGACTGAAAAAAGCTGAAATGTCCCCAGAGTCATAAAAATTGCCGCGCTACTGAATCTAAAGTTTTAATGCAGGCCACCCTGCCCGTTCATATAAATCAATGTTGAATGGGTCGGCCGCCGGCTAAGCTCGGCCCGGCTGCAACCGTTTGAAGGGGTATCAAAAGCGCGCCGTTATTGCGTGTACTCTCGGTAGTTTGGAGGCACTGGAGTGCTTTGAAATTAAACTGATCAAGAGACGGCAGATGGTTGTGATTTGGGAGGATGCGCTGCAAAAACTTGTATATAAGCCTATCGGCTGCCGCTCTTCTTCTAGACAGTTGCGCTTGTTTTTACAGGATCGAATGGGTAGAAATCGTGGAACCTCGCACCAGGGAGCACATGTATGCAAATCTGACTACTGGAGAGTGTCTGTGGGAGCCGCCGCCCGGCGTGCCTGTGTATGTTTGAATTTGTTAACTTAGTTTAATGCTGTCAGGGATTTCTCAAGTTGTATGCACGTATTGAGAAATCAATGACTGCTTTGTATAGGTGTGCCCAGCCAATTCTCCCATTTTTCTGGGACGTAATTTTTTTCAGTGAAATTTTTTAGAATTTCGGCCACTAAAATTTCCTTTAAAACAACGTATTTTCTCCGATTTTGGCCGAAACTTGCTTTTTTTGCCATTTCTGAGCCTTTTTAGTACACAACCCCTCCCCTAGTGTTTTGGGAGCCCTGACCTTTGTGCCAAATTATTTGCTGTAAAATTACAAAAATGCACGGAATTTCTCAATTTTCTGATAAAAAGCTGATTTTCGGCAAAGACTACGCCAGAAGCTCGATTTTCACTCGAAATTTTGTCCAAAACACAAAATTTTGATTAATTTTAGCAAGCGCACCGATGACAATCAGTGGTGGGAACTGTTCGACAGTAACACCGGTCGGTTTTACTACTACAACGCCAGCAGCCAAAAGACGGTCTGGCACAGGCCGCACAACTGTGATATCATTCCTCTGGCCAAGCTACAGGTCAGTTTTTTGGGTTCACTTCTTTCTCTCTTTCTTTCTTCTCTTGCAATCCAGGGGTTGGCGGCCATTCGCAAGTTTGGTCTGTCAACCTCTGGTTTGCATCGATCGATTTTGCTTTATCAGATTACAGCACACACACACACAAACAACAGATTAAAGTTGGCTTCTCGCCTGCGCATTCTCTTTCTTCTTTGGCTGTTCGAACGAACAATGCAGCAGCTTTATCTTGACTTCGTCACCTGAGCGCTCAATCAGTTGGCAGAAAGCGCATTAATTGACGGACAAAGCGATTCAGTCTGACCAACTGTCTAATTGGGCCTCTATCTGAGCGGGCCGGGACGCAATTAACCCGCTCTCAGAATCGACCTTATGCTTGGTTATTGACGCACGGTTAGTGGGGATTGGCCTTTGCTTAGGGTCAGCCGCCGTTGCTGCTCGGGGTAAACAAAACCTTGCTCTATAAGGGCAGTCTTTAATTACTGCTTCATATTATAAGTAGCTTTGGAGCGTATCCAGTTGCACCTTACTCACTCAGTCAGTTTCTGCTGGCGAAGCAGCTTCCACCTTGCGCTATAAAACTTTAAGAGGCAGTGGGAGGAAAGCGATGTTAGGAGGCTAAAGGGAGCTGTAAGGCGCATTTATACTTCTGCTCATATCCACCCGGCTGGTAATCGCACTTTCTTAATCGCTACCTTACCTACCAACCACTCAAGTTAGACTTTGGTTGACTGGCAACGTGCCAGTCGGTTAATATCAGCCTATTGCCCTTTGCCAGTCTGCCCAAGTCTAACTTGAGTGGTTGGTAGGTAAGGTAGCGATTAACAGTGTCAGTGCTACCGAGTGGAAGAAGTATAAATCCTGTCTTAGGCTGCGGGGAACTTTTAAGTCTCAAGTTCTTTTCTGATCATCTTATCTTACTTGAAGAGATCCGGTTTTTGTAAAAGATTGTTTTCTTATTTCTGTTTAATTATTCGTCCCCCTATCGCAAAAGCGTCTGTTGTAGACTGCAGTAGTTTGTGACGAACAGTGCGCATGAAGAACATAGACACGCTAGCACATGACTAGTTCGAATAAAAAATTGTTCTTAAAAATTTAGCACTCGCACTTGAACTTCGATGTAGATGTATCCGCGGATCGCAACACTAGTTAATTTCCTATTATCCATAATTTTTTATGTAAAATATTTTGCCAACCGATAAGCACATAGAAAGATTTATAGCTCCCATCCCGTTTCTCATCAAGAAAGATACATTTCGTTTGTACCTGGGCCGAAAAAATGAAGGGGTCTGACTTTCACTAGTGGGGGAATGTTACCAAAATTTCTGAGGGTATGAGCCGTTGAAAGGGGTACCACCTAAATTTTCCGCTTTCCCGAAAAAATCACCAAAATTTCGGAGGAGGTATGACCAAAATTCAAAAAGTTTCTGCTTTCCTTTTGAAAAAATGTCGCCGGAATTTCAGATGGGACGTTGGTGTGAGTTCAAGTCGGTCTGCTAAAAAATTGCTGAAATTTTTGTCACTCCCATAGAAAATTCGCCAGATTTTCAGTGGGGGCGGGGTGGCTTGTTGGAGAGGGGCAGCGCCTGCCGTCGAGAAGGTATGGTTGTCCGAGGGGGGTTGGCCGGCGAGGGGTGACCACCCTAACTCCTGCTGCCCATATATGATTTCGATTTGAATAGAGTTTTGTTATTTAGAGCGTCATTAAAATTCATTGCTTGGGACCGGCAGAATTGATCTGCGATTTTCTGTGACATTAAAAAATGCCGAACTGTTTAGACATGTATTTGTGTGCATTGTTTTGTTTCTACACCGTCGGTCAAAAATAATCCAGTAGGTTTTTGATTGAGGCAAACATAGATCTCCACCGATTTGAATGAGTCTTTTTTAAATTAAGGATATATAGATAAGTTTTTGAAATATTCTTACAATCAGGCACTTAACGCCGTTTATGGTACCGACACCATATAAGGTGCCGGTACCATATATGGTACCGGTACCGAGGGTAGTGGTACCATATGATGCCCCCACGTTCGGCGACTGTGTTGATACCATGGTACCGGCACCATATATGGTACGGCACCATATAATAATGGTATGGTACCCCTACCCATATGGTACCGGCACCTTATATGGTGTCGGTACGATAAACGGCGTTAAGTGCCTGACTGATGAAGTGCAATGGAATAATAAAAATTGCCAAAATCTGTTTTGGGCAAATATCTCAGGAACTAAGCAGAGTATATTAATAAAAATTCCAACAATCTTTCAAGTATTTATCTGTCTTTCGTTAAAAAAGATTCAATTAGATCGGTTGAGAGTTTACTGTTGCTTCAGTAAAAAGTCTGCTGGGTCGTTTCTTGTCGTTTGGTTGTTTCCTTCCACACTGTACGTTTTGTGTTCTTGTTGTTGTTGTTGTTTTTGTCCTATCGGACTAGGAGTAGCGAGAGCTGTAGAGTGTAAATTGGACTGGTTTCAGACGCTGAAACAAAACACCGAGACTCCAAATCAATCGATAAACTCGCTCAAATCAAGTTCCTATTACGACGTGCCACGATCTCCTTCCATTGGTAGCAACAAATCTTCCGAACTCAGTACAACCCCCATGCACTCTACTCAGGTATTATTAATTAATTAATTACTATTGATCTTCACCACTGAAAGGAAGCCTTTTTTACAAAGCACCAATGAGTGAGTGAGTGAGAGAGCGAGCGGCAGGCAGGGTTTGAAAGATTACCGCAGAACCGCACTTTTAAAACCTGATCCCTCAGAGCACGCAAGCAAGCGAGGGAGGATGCTTTTGGCTGAGACTTTTGACAGCAGACGCAACTGCGCTGGCGTTTCCGTTAAGCTTAAGCAATTGTTAGCTGGCACAAAAACCTAATGATCGTTTGTTTTTGAACGCTGAACGGCACCGAATGCTGTGCTGTCTTTTAATTGTTTGACTGACTGCTGCGCCGGCGCTTATCTCACTTGTGTATCGCTGTTAATTTTTTTCAAATAATAATAGACCTTACACAAAGGAGTCTGACAGATTTTTTATAAGTCTTGGTAGGGCCAGTAGCGTGTCCGGGGGGTTGTAGAGCGGCTAGAGACCCCCTTTGCGATGGAGGTCGGAAGAAAAAGTGCGTCAAAATAAGAGAAACTAAAGAATTATGCGCTCAAACTGTCTATTTTATGCTCAAAATTCCTTCTAAATCTGTTTTTAAACGCTAAATTGTACAAAATTTCTCGCCACTTTAGACTATTACAACTTGCAATTCGTCTTACTTTATGCTGAGAATGCTTTTAAACGCTAATTTTGCTAAATTTTATAGCCTAGTTGGGCAGCGGCCCAACCGGGCACTTTAAGAATTTTGCACCACCTTTTTGAAAAATCCTGGATAAGCCACTGCTTGAGGCCTAGTAAATTGCAGGCTATGCCAAATGGTAATAACATGTCTGGGGCTGGTTTGTCCGTCTGTGCCAGGTGGGGTTCAGGACGGGTTTCACCCAAGGTGGGTGCAACATTTTAAAACTCGACCAAACGTTTGAAGATGCATTTTAGCACGTATAACACTAAAAATCGCAATTCCAAACAGCATTGCGTTTTAGAGCTAAAATCTGAGCATAAATTGAGGCCGCTACAAGCGCCTCCCTAACCTGTCTCTGGGACTGAGTACGTTTCGCCTTTCTAGCTAAATCGGTAACTCTCAAACCATACAGTACATAACAGGGAGAAATGGGGTCTCCCCCGTGCGACTTAGGCCAGACCTCCGATCGGCCCCCCTGACGATTTTTCAGGCAAGTAATTTTTCCCCAGATTTTTACATCTTTTTAAATTCAGTCACTAGAATTGTTAACAGCACTTTTAGCTGTACTTCAGTCAAAATTAGCGATATTTGACGATTTTTAGCCAGAAATTGCGCTTTTTTGCGATTTATAGCGTTATTACAGTCTGGTACTTAACAGACAGGCACTTAACGCCTTTTATGGTACCGGCACCATATTGGTACCCCCACGTTCGCGGACTGTAGTGGTACCGGTACCCCTACCTTCTCATTGGTACCTCTCCGTTCAGATTTTGTACCATGGTGCCACTAGCCTAGGTGCAACGTATAAATGGCGTTAAGTGCCTGCCTGTAAGTATTATTACCCAACACTCCCCTAGAATTTGGGCTTGGACCGCTCGGCCGGCACCAGACCCCCAACCCCTTTCCCCCTCGGCGAATCACCTGTTCCATGTACCCTGTCCTGTCCCAACCCCTGATGTGAAGCGTGTATGGTAGTATTAAGACTAGACTGTCAAAAAAGGGAAGACAATAGATTTTGTACAGAGCTGTCTCTCAGCATGCATTTTAAAGGCCAATTGTTTTTAAAAAAATCTGGTCCAAAATGTTCCCCAGGACAAAACAATCAAGAGTGTACAGTAGTAGTGAGGCTTCAGGGAAGCATCCGGTCGGTGAAGACAGTCAGTTGTCAGACGCAGACCACCCCGTCCGGCTCGCCCAAGCACCGTCGCTCCAAGGTCAGTCAGTGCGGTTTTAAATTAATAATGTAAGATCAAACGTGAACTCCTTATCTGCATGTCAAATCGCGCGCGTCTCTGTGTCACCTACCTGGCCGTTTTTGTTCTACAGCACCACGTCACTAAGTGTCGTGCGACGGCCGCTGGCCTGCAGAAGCAGAACAGTACCACTGCTTGTCAGACTGCTCTCAGTGCTGCCGCCTCCAGAGACAACTCTCGACAGCGACAGTGCGTCAAGCACCCGCCCAAACACTCGATTGGATGTCAGAGTGAGAGCAGGTCACGTTCCGAGAGCAGAGGACCGCCTGGATCGCAGGCTGCTGAGGTATTCTTACTTTCCTTCAAAGCCACTGTGATCGTGCTTCCGGATTACCTCCAGTTAACGACTATCCCCAGTTTCGATTTTCGTATAAAAATAAGCTTTTAGGTATAAAAATAATGTTCAGTCACACTGAAGTATCATTCACATTTTGCCTGATATGCATGAAGGGGCGAAGCTCAGATTTAGACCCACCCTGTCTGTTGTCCATGCCCTCCCCTAGCCGAAAATTTTTGCACTTTTAAAGCATAATAGGCAACTGCACAGACAGCAAAAACGCGCAAAAATCGATTGGAAAAAAGTGTAAACTGCGCACCTAATTATGTCTTGCTAAAATGTTACTTAGATGAACAACTGAAGTTACCTCTAAATATGGTGAAAAACCTAATTGTTATGTGAATGTCGGAAATGGGGAAAATCGGAACTGGGGACATCGGAAGTGTTGAAGGTCAGAACTTGGGTCACCCTTCCATTAAATCGTGCTGAAACGTTCAATAAAAACATGGACTGGGTGCACAAAACGCTCCACTTTCTGCTAGCTGAACAACAGTGATTTTCTGGCAAATGCAGGCAGTATGTCAACAACAGTCATAAAACTGTTCAATTCCTCTACTCACACCTGTTCCATTATCAGAAGAACCGGTTTCTTCTCTGCATCACCACTTTATCGAACTGTCTGAGCTGGCCGTACTAGCAATAAAACCGAAGAACCTGTTTACAGGAGGCCGTGCTCAAGCAGCAGACAGAAGAAATCGCGGCTGAAGTTCAAAAGTTCTTCGAGCAAAACGAAGAACGCTTACTGAGTGGTTCTGGTGCCGATCTTGAGCTTCGAAACGGCAACCTCGGTTCCGCCGGCTTCGCACGTGCAATCGCCCAACCCACCGGCTCTCCTCTGATGACGCGCCACAGTCTCAGACAAGTCCAGCCGGGCCTCAAGCCAACTCGCCAAAGATCGTTCGACTTTCCGGCTACCAATGCCTCCTTCAGAGGGGTCTACGCACAGAACCTGGCAGCAGAGGCCAAAATCGTCTCTACCAGACGAAGAGATTTGAAGGCCGATTCACCGTCTACCCAGAGTGGCGGCAGTGTGTCTATGGATTCGACGCCCAACCTACCACGGAAGCAGCTGCTGGAACTGGCTCCAATGGACCCTGAGATCAGCTCCATTGACAGTCCACGAAACTTCAAGCCAGAGCCAAGGGAGTCAAGTCCGGTCTGGACCCACCGGTCTGAGTTGGCCATGATCAAGAGTCTCGACTCAGGGATCAAGTCCAGTGAATCGACAGCAGAGCGACCTTCGCATGAGAGCCCAAAGCCGCCAAATGATCCTCAGACTGGAAGTCCAGTGCCCAGACCAAGACAGAGTGTGAGGAAGCCTCAGCCAAAGACCAATGCTGCCACTGTTATGAGCTTGGCCAGGCCCTACCCACAGATCGCTGCTCATTTGCAATTCTCGCAGGAGCATCAGCAGTTCATTCTGGACCCGGATGGCAATGGAACCTATGCCGACACTGTGACTGGCAGTGAACCTGGAAGTCAGACGCTGGCTAGTTCAGATGAAGATGAAATCGATCTAGATGAGGAGGAGGTTCGTGTCCTGAATGTCTGCGTTTTCTAGTTGGTTACCAAACATTTTTCTTTTAGGTGTTTGCTGACGATGAAGTTGATCTGGACCAGACCCCTCCCTCCTTCTCCAGTTCAGAGGAGTTGGCCACCGGGCTCGGTCGTTATGGTCGCCTGAACCGGCAGAGTTCTTCCCCTGTCTATGCTGACGTTCCTGATCCCACCAGCGGTCTAAAACCACCTCCTCTAATAAGTAAGATTTATTTATATAGACACCGTTTGGGTGATAGCACATACACTTTTAAAATTTGCATACTTGTTTGCAATGTGTCAGAGCAGTTGCATTGTACAGACATTGATAACATTTACATACAGGGTGTCCCAAAAATTAATAACATTCTTTTTTCTGCCGTTTCCGCCAATTTTTATCAAAATGGCTCAAATTAGACAGTTAGGTGCCAAAATAGGGGAGATTTTCTGTGTTAAAATTTGCTGTACCAAGCTTGACGCAATCCTGAGAGATTCACAAATATGTGAAATTTGTTATTTTCAATGCCTATAGAAATAGCGCTAAAATGGAAACTCTTATTTTTGCTGCCATTTCCGCTAATATTGGCCAAATGACCTGAAATTTGCAGAAACTTTTCAAACTGTGGAATATTTTCTGTTGAAATTCCATGCATTGAGATTGACAAGGTCTTGAGAAAATAAATATTATCCTAATGATCTGCTTTTCAAATCTGCTCATTCAAAGAAGCAGATGTTCAGGATTCCCTCATTTTCTCAAGACTGTGTCATTCTCAGTGCATGAAATTTTAACTCAAAGTATTATACAGTTTTGAAGAACTTCTGCAAATTCCAGGTCATTTAGGAGAACACTTGCGGGAATAACAGCAAAAAGAAAAGTTTCTATTTCTACAGGAATTGAAATTAACAAATTTCACATATTCGTGAATTTCTCTGAATTGCGTCAAGCCTGGTCCACCAAATTTTAATATACAAAATGTCTCCTACTTTCGCACTTATGTTTCAAATTGTAGCTAATTTGGTCAAAATTTATGGAAATGGCAGCAAAAAGAAATATTATCATTTTGGGACTCCCTGTAGTACAGTGCACCAGTAAGACTTACATTGTGCATGGACGGATAAAATTTGCATAACATGGTGTATTAGTCAAGCGTGCAATCTGCAATAAGCTACATTATGTATGATTTAGACTCGATCTCACCCTACGGTTCGCATTACCACGCCCCTCTGGTGCCCTCAACCACCGGACCGAAGACTCCCGGCGGCCGGTCACTCGGTGATTGGCTGCCGAAAGGCAAGAAGACCTTGGCTCCGTTTCCACCCGACCTGAAGATGGTGAGCAGCATGCAGAAACGACGCTCCGACGCTGACGCCAACGCTCCCATTTTTCCCAACGGTCCGTTTGCCACCAGAGATAGTCCGCC
>JASANB010001076.1:0-11311 GCA_030248155.1 Sabatieria punctata
ACAAAGTAAATAGCAATTTAATAACAAATTAAATTTCTCGTGATGACTGTCAAACAAATTAAAATTATATTAAATTTCGTAAAATTGGCCTAGAAATTTGATATATAAATTTGATATGAATTTGATATAAATTTGCTTGGTTTGGCAGCTTGACTAACCAAAGTCCGGCTACAAAACAACAACTTCAGTCGAAAGATGGTCTTGTAGCCGGCACAGTTGGTGTAGTGGTTTAGGCCGCATAGCCACTGTGCGCTCATCCTCTCGGCGCGGCAAGTTTCTTGCCGCAAAGAGTTGGTCGTCGGCATAAAGCCCAACCGAAAGCTACCGAAAGCTACAGGCTACCGAAAGCTGGTGACAGCGAGTAGGTAAATGGGAACCGACTGGAGCTGCCGTTGCACCCGAAAGCTACAATAGCAACCACGCATGTGTGACATATGGAACGGGGACAGCTACCACTGAGACCCGACCAGACTGACACCGAGCATGTGTGGCGGGTAGTAGCGAAGGCAGCGAAGGAAGGGCAGGATGATATGGGTGTGCGTGATGGGCCCGCAGTGTGGCCTAACGCAGGGGTTACGACGGCCCCGCCCGGTCAATCCATCCAAGATGGTCTTGTTCATGCTTATATCAGTCAGGCACTTAACGCCGTTTATGGTACCGACACCATATATGGTGCCGGTACCTAGGGTAGTGGTGGTACCATATATGGTACCGGCACCTATGGCTCTGGGTAGGGGTACCATAGATGGTGACGGTACCATGGTACGATATATAGTACAACCACAGTTGCCGAACGTGGGGTACCATATATGGCACCGGCACCTTATATGGTGTTGGTACCATTAACGGCGTTAAGTGCCTGACTGATTATAGCAAGGATATCAACTCATTTAATACTAATTTGTAGACCATTTGTCGCCATCTTAAGAAAGGTCAACTCATTTCGGACTGACAATATCCAGGTTTTGAGCTGTTTCCTCAGGAATTGAGTATTGATTTTAGCAAATTTATATTTAATTCATATCAAATAACAAATTTGCATCAAATTAAATTTCAGAATTTGGGTAACAAGCAAATTAATAGCAAGCTATTTTCTTCTGAAGGCTGAGCAAGCAATTTAATAGTTATTTAATTTCAAAATAAATTTACTCGGAAACACTAGCTAACTCCACCCCAAAGGGCTGCTGCTGCACCCACAGTACACCGTTTTCGGATACGCCACTGGTTTTCTCCAACTACAGTTATATTTTGTACTACTGTTGTTATTTTTATAGTGGATTTTTATTTTACTATTTACTAAATTTACTATAAATTCAGCTCTCTCTTCAATTTAATTTTTATTTTTGTTTTACTACCAGGCAGCTCCGATTTTACTAATTTTTGTTTTACTAATAATTTTACTCATTTTACTACTATTTTAGTACGATTTTTTTAGTCATTAGGAGCAATTTTGCATCGTTGGTGCCAACATCTTATGAAAATAATTATGGTTGGTTGGTGCTAAATAGTTGCTAAATTTGGTCATGATACAAGGTTCTCAAGAACTTTAGTTAGAGACAAAAATTTGTGAAAATCGACTGACAAAAGTGCTCGCACACATCTTTTATTGAACAATTGATCAAGAATTTAGCTGAAATTCACCAAAAACTAGTAAAATAGTAGTAAAATTTTCATATTACTATTGACGGTTTCTGTTAATTTAATTTGATTTTTACTTTACTACTGGTTCTTAATTTTACTTTTTACTATTATTTTACTTCTAGTAAAGTACAACTAGTATTACTAATTTTTGTTTTACTATGCTATTGTAAAATAACAGTATTTTGTACTTTACTTTAGTGACCACAACTAAACAAAATTTGCGTAACGAACTTTATGGTCTTATTTTAAATAATACAGTCAGGCACTGAACGCCGTTTATGGTATCGACACAATATAAGGTACCAATGCGAAGGTAGGGGTACCATATATGGTACCACCACAGACCGGGAACGTGGGGGTTCCATATATTCTCCCAGTACCATATATGGTACCGGCACCTAATATGGTGACGGTACCATAAACGGCGTTAAATGCCTGACTTTAATAGAGCAGACTAGGTCGTTTGTCTGCACTACCCAAACAGAACCCTACATATTATAGTACGTAACTAGCAGAGTAGTCAATCACCGATAACAAAAATTACAATTGGTAGGCGGTGTTCTCTTGTCTTGTCACCCTGAGTACTTCGATCTCCGCAATTGGTGCGTTTTCCCCGGTCAACTGCAAGCATGCCATTTATGGAGCTTCCAGATTACTCTGCCAGGAACACAGCACTGCACAGAACAGCGCAAGCCGCTGCTTAGGCACTTATCTGTAAAAATAAAGCGTCCAAACGCCCGTCAAACCGTAGTCAGAACTGGACAAAGAATCCTTTCAGTTTCGAAAAAGTGAGCAAGCCTTTTCAAACGATTTACCTTTAACTAAACATCATTTTGGATTACTGTACCTTACTGTTTCTTACTGTAATCGTTTACTTTTTAGGAGCAAAAATTCTCTGAAACGAAACCATGTTATCGATGAGGCGCTGTCATTTTTCTTTACTAACAAACGGTTTGTTCGCACCGTGCTGGGGATCGAAACCAGTTGCGACGACACGGCTGCGGCCGTGGTCACGGAGAAGAAGCAAATCCTCTCGATGACCTGCGAATCCCACTGCCAATCACAACCGACTGTACGGAGGCGTGGCTCCGGCAGCGGCGTCTCCCTGGCACAAGCAATCAATCGATAAAGTGCTCACTCAGTGCATGGATAAATCAGGTACCTGTTAACTTTTTGTTCGATTTTCTCTATCCGGTACACTTTGGCTCGTCTATAGGATTGACATTCAGCGATCTAGACGCCGTGGCTGTTTCGACACGACCAGGTCTAGCTATCTGTCTGCTAGTGGGCGCCGATATGCACTAAAATCTGCCAAATGGCAGAACCTCTGGTGAAGTGCATCACATGCGTGCGCATGCACTCACCCCAAGACTGACCGACCAATAGACTTTCCCTACTTGTCTGCTATTTCTGGCGGTCATTCACTTCTACTTGGTCAACGGCCCAACGACTTCAATTACTGGGTTCTGCTATCGATAATGCGTAGCTGGAGAGTTTTGGACAAATCGCCAGGAGATTGAGACTGAAATCTGAGTCCAGAGTTTGAGAGTATTTCCGGTGGACAAGCCATAGATTCTGGCTTCGCAAAGCAAGCGCATGCCTGACTTGGAATTCACGCCTTACTTCCCTCGAAGCTGACTGTACTTCATTTCGGTGGATCAGGTATCTGCACTGGATCTGATTGAAAGGAGGAAAGGACAATCCTGAAGGTTCTCATTGTTGACCACCTCCCGACTGTGTCTCTTTCACACGCAGTATTCAGACAGTTGGCCCGAAAACGCAGAGGGCTATTGAGTGTCGACAAAAATGTCCTTCCCGTTCATACCCCAGGGTTTGGTCTTATCTGGAGGGGTGGCATCTACGACTTTAGACGAGGTTTGGCTTACGTTTTGTCCCTTCGACTACAAACTTAAAAAAGTCTGTCCCGATGCGTGTCTGTGCTCGACATGGGGCTTGATTGCTTGGAATGGCTTGGAGAGTTTGGCGGGAGATTCAAACGAAGCGTTTAGTTTTGAGCGTGCGAGAGCTGACTCTGTTTGGGTGGAGGCCAGAGATTGTTGGAGAGGTTGGGGTCGGTGGACCAAGTTGACTGGCAGATTGAGAGCAGATCGCTGATCTGATTATCGTTGTGACTACCTCGTCTGGATACTCTCCAATCCGGTTGGGTTAGCGTACTCAGTCTGGCCTTACGCCGTTTATGGTACCGACACCATGGGGTACTGTACCTAGGCTAGTGGCACCATAATGCCACTACCTTGGTACCGGTACTACGGCGGTAGTGCCTGGTGTATTGTTTTTTGAGCTTGATGTGTAGCTTAGCTAGTTAGTGTGAGATGGTCGGGGCCGGGTCAGGAATTTTTGGCGAAGTATCTTATTTTTTTTTTGTTTTTTTCCTGACAGACTCTTCCTGACTTTTCTGATTCTGATTTTTTTTTCCCGACTCTTTCCGTCCCCCGACCCGCCGACTCCGGCCCCCGGGGAGAGGGGGGGTGAGGGCGGGGGGGGGAGCAACACAGGCACGGAGCGATAGACAGCGTCAGGAGAGAGGGGGGAGGACCACCGGGGGGAGAGAAGATCAGGAGGTAGGGGACGATAAAAAATAGAACGAACGGGGTTTGACGAAATACGATATACGAAATACGAAATGTGGGGTGAAAAAAAGAAATAGAGGAAATGTAGGGAGATGGGGGGAATAAAAGGGGGGTAAAAGAGTAAAAATTTCGGAAAAAAAAACATTCAGAGGGATGGAAGGGGGCGGTAGAAAAGAAGGAAACATCCGAGGGGTATAAAAAAGACAACGAGAGGAGAAAGTTAGCTAACGAGGTAAAAGGGGGGGGGGGGAGGGGGGGTAGAGAAAATATTAGGGATAAACGCATAAGAAAGGAGGGGGATAAAAGTAGAAAGAGGGATAGATAAATTATGGGAGTTTGAAAAGATAGAGGGATAGTATAATGGAAATAAAAAAATTCGTAGTTAAAAATGGAAACTGAAGATAGGAACTGAAAAGGCCGAAATTGGTTAATATTAGTAAGTTAAACCTTGACCTTTAGTTGTTGACTTTTTGTATGAATAGTCATTGTTTGCCAAAAATTTTAGCATAGTAAATGAACAGAGAGATGTAAAAGAAGAAAAATTTCGGTGATTTATGCCCAAATTTAAAAACAAAAGTAAAACAGTGCAATTTTAACGGTTTTGCAATATTCGGTATTATTCGGTTTGAAAAATACCGAATTCGAATACCGAATTCGAATAGTACTAGTAACCGAATTATTCGGTTCATACCGAATAATACCGAACTTCGGTTGCATCCCTACTCTTGAGTACTGGTTTTGATCTCCCACTTTTATTGCTATACATGTACTGTGCAGTCTTTGTATTGAATTGTAGTGCATATTCGATTGAGGCCTTTATAATGTGCTGCTGCTTGTAATAATGGTAATATTAATGGTGTAATACAACTAGTCTACTTTCTACATGGAAGTCCACAAAAGTCGGATGCTTATGGACTTGGCTCAAATATTGTATGCAAGTACACTTCTTGTCAGGAAGAATTTTCCATCAAGAATCAAGTTAATCAAATGGTTATTCAGAGAATAAACTGTTGTAAATTAACATACAGTAAGACATGAGGGATTGCACGAAAAATTGTTGTAAATTAAGTTTGGTTTAGTACTTTCGCCTTTAATAAATTGTTCCTGACCCGGCCCCGACCGCATCTCTAGACTAGCTAAGCTACACATTTTTCAAGCTTCATTAATAGAACAATTACAGCCAGGCACTTACCGCCGTTTATGGTACCGGTACCAAGGGTAGTGGCATATATGGTGCCACTAGCCTAGGTACCAGTACCATATATGGTGTCGGTACCATAAACGGCGTTAAGTGCCAGACTGTATTACGCTAACAACCAACTCGGATTGTGAGCAGTTTATTGCCATGTACGTAGGTTATGTTCACAACTGATTAATCAGATTCAGCTTGATCTGCTTCTCAATCTGCCAGTCAACTTGGTCCACTCGAGTCCTCCAATCCTCTCCAATCAATTCTCTGGCCTCCACCCAAACAGAGTTCAGCTCTCGCAACTGCTCAAAACTAAGCACTTCGTTTGAATCTCCCGCCAAACTCTCCAAGCCATTCCAAGCAATCATAGCCCCATTGTCTGAGCACAGACACGCATCGGGACAGACAAGTTTGTAGTCGTAATGGGACAAAACGTAAGCCAAACCTCGTCTGATATAGTCATTAGATGCCACCCCTCCAGATAAGACCAATACCCTGGGGTTGCCTGAATCAGGGGAAGGCATCCAATTTTTGTAACGACACACTTCAATAGCCCTCTGCGTTTTTCGGGCCAACTGTCTGAATACTGCGTGTTGAAAGAGAAAACACAGTTCAGGGAGGTTGGTCAACAATTGAGAACCTTTCAGAGATTGTCGCTTTTCCTCCTTTTCAATCAGATCCAGTGCAGATACCTTGATTCCACCGAAATTGAAGTTACAGTCAGCTTCGATTGGGAAGTAAGGCGTGAATTCCAAGTCAGGCATGCGCTTGCTTTGCGAAGCCAGAATTTCTATGGCTTGTCCACCGGAAATACTCTCAAACTCTGGACTCAGATTTTTCAGTCTCAATCTCCTGGCGATTTTGTCCAAAACTTCTCCAGCTACGCATTTATCGATAGCAGAACCCAGTAATTTGAAGTCGTTTGGGCCGTTGACCAAGGTTAGAAGTGAATGACCGCCAGAAATTAGCAGACAGAGGTAGGGAAAGTCTATTTGGTCGGTCAGTCTTGGGGTGAGTGCATGCGCACGCATGTGATGCACTTTCACCAGAGGTTTCTGCCATTTTTGGCAGATTTTTAGTGCATATTCGGCGCCCACTAGCAGACAGATAGCTAGACCTGGTCGTGTCGAAACAGCCACGGCGTCTAGATCGCTGAATGTCAATCCTATAGACGGCCAAAGTGTACCGGATAGAGAAAATCGAACAAAAAGTTAACAGGTACCTGATTTATCCATGCACTGAGTGACCACTTTATCGATTGATTGCTTGTGCCAGAGAGACGCCGCTGCCGGAGCCACGCCTCCGTACAGTCGGTTGTGATTGGCTAATTGGGATTCGCAGGTCATCGAGAGGATTTGCTTCTTCTCCGTTACCACGGCCGCAGCCGTGTCGTCGCAACTGGTTTCGATCCCCAGCACGGTGCGAACAAACCGTTTGTTAGTAAGAAAATGACAGCGCCTCATCGATAACATGGTTTCGTTTCAGAGAATTTTTGCTCCTAAAAAGTAAACGATTACAGTAAGAAACAGTAAGGTACAGTAATCCAAAATGATGTTTAGTTAAAGGTAAATCGTTTGAAAAGGCTTGCTCACTTTTTCGAAACTGAAAGGATTCTTTGTCCAGTTCTGACTACGGTTTGACGGGCGTTTGGACGCTTTATTTTAATAGATAAGTGCCTAAGCAGCGGCTTGCGCTGTTCTGTGCAGTGCTGTGTTCCTACAGCAGTAATCTGGAAGCTCCATAAATGGCATGCTTGCAGTTGACCGGGAAAACGCACCAATTGCGGAGATCGAAGTACTCAGGGTGACAAGACAAGAGAACACCGCCTACCAATTGTAATTTTTGTTATCGGTGATTGACTACTCTGCTAGTTACGTACTATAATATGTAGGGTTCTGTTTGGGTAGTGCAGACAAACGACCTAGTCTGCTCCTATTAAAGTCAGGCATTTAACGCCGTTTATGGTACCGTCACCATATTAGGTGCCGGTACCATATATGGTACTGGGAGAATATATGGAACCCCCACGTTCCCGGTCTGTGGTGGTACCATATATGGTACCCCTACCTTCGCATTGGTACCTTATATTGTGTCGATACCATAAACGGCGTTCAGTGCCTGACTGTATTATTTAAAATAAGACCATAAGTTCGTTACGCAAATTTTGTTTAGTTGTGGTCACTAAAGTAAAGTACAAAATACTGTTATTTTACAATAGCATAGTAAAACAAAAATTAGTAATACTAGTTGTACTTTACTAGAAGTAAAATAATAGTAAAAAGTAAAATTAAGAACCAGTAGTAAAGTAAAAATCAAATTAAATTAACAGAAACCGTCAATAGTAATATGAAAATTTTACTACTATTTTACTAGTTTTTGGTGAATTTCAGCTAAATTCTTGATCAATTGTTCAATAAAAGATGTGTGCGAGCACTTTTGTCAGTCGATTTTCACAAATTTTTGTCTCTAACTAAAGTTCTTGAGAACCTTGTATCATGACCAAATTTAGCAACTATTTAGCACCAACCAACCATAATTATTCATAAGATGTTGGCACCAACGATGCAAAATTGCTCCTAATGACTAAAAAAATCGTACTAAAATAGTAGTAAAATGAGTAAAATTATTAGTAAAACAAAATTAGTAAAATCGGAGCTGCCTGGTAGTAAAACAAAAATAAAAATTAAATTGAAGAGCTGAATTTATAGTAAATTTAGTAAATAGTAAAATAAAATCCACTATAAAAATAACAACAGTAGTACAAAATATAACTGTAGTTGGAGAAAACCAGTGGCGTATCCGAAAACGGTGTACTGTGGGTGCAGCAGCAGCCCTTTGGGGTGGAGTTAGGTAGTGTTTCTGAGTAAATTTATTTTTAAATTAAATAACTATTAAATTGCTTGCTCAGCTTTCAGAAGAAAATAACTTGCTATTAATTTGCTTGTTACCCAAATTCTGAAATTTAATTTGATACAAATTTGTTATTTGATATGAATTAAATATAAATTTGCTAAAATCAATACTCAATTCCTGAGGAAACAGCTCAAAACCTGGATATTGTCAGTCCGAAATGAGTTGACCTTTCTTAAGATGGCGACAAATGGTCTACAAATTAGTATTAAATGAGTTGATATCCTTGCTATAATCAGTCAGGCACTTAACGCCGTTAATGGTACCAACACCATATGGTGCCGGTACATATATGGTACCCCACGATCGGCGACTGTGGTGGTACTATATATGGTACCATGGTAGAGTCACCATATATGGTACCTCTACCCAGAGCCATAGGTGCCGGTACCATATATGGTGCCACCACTACCCTAGGTACCGGCACCATATATGGTACCGGCACCACATATGGTGTCGGTACCATAAACGGCGTTAAGTGCCTGACTGATATAAGCATGAACAAGACCATCTTGGATGGATGGATTGGATGGATTGACCGGGCGGGGCCGTCGTAACCCCTGCGTTAGGCCACACTGCGGGCTCATCACGCACACCCATATCATCCTGGCCTTCCTTCGCTGCTCTCGCTACTAGCCGCCACACATGCTCGGTGTCAGTCTGGTCGGGTCTCAGTGTAGCTGTCCCCGTTCCATATGTCCCAACACATGCGTGGTTGCTATTGTAGCTTTCGGGTGCAACGGCAGCTCCAGTCGGTTCCCATTTACCTACTCGCTGTCACCAGCTTTCGGTAGCCTGGGTTGGCTTTGGTGCCGACGACCAACTCCTTGCGGCAAGAAACTTGCCGCGCCGAGAGGATGAGCGCACGACGTCGCGCACAGTGGCTATGCGGCCTAAACCACTACACCAACTGTGCCGGCTACAAGACCATCTTTCGACTGAAGTTGTTGTTTTGTAGCCAGACATTGGTTAGTCAAGCTGCCAAACCAAGCAAATTTATATCAAATTCATATCAAATTTATATCAAATTTCTAGGCCAATTTTACGAAATTTAATATAATTTTAATTTGTTTGATAGTCATCACGAGAAATTTAATTTGTTATAAAATTGCTATTTACTTTGTGATTTTGGCCAAAACAATTTAATTTTGTTATTTAATTTTAATTTGATCGGAAACACTAGAGTTAGGAAGAGAGAGTCTGTCAAAAATAAGAGAAACAAGTTAATTATGTACTAAAATTGTCGATTTTATGCTTTCTTCTCTCAGTCTGTTCAGCTCTCATCTCAGCTTTGCATTTGCATTGCAAGACTGAGTATCGGTCAAGCCGGAGGTCTGCTTCGTTTCCGTTGGTCGCTTCTCGAACTCAGTACACAACGCAGACTTCATCTATATTCGCTGCAGTACTACACATTAGAAGTAGAGATGTTTTCTTTATTTCGATTTATTTATGGGGTACCAGTATAAAATTTACAGTTAATTATGTGATTACGGTAGTTGTGTTTTTCCTTTAGAGTGTTGTAATATTTGTTCTGATACCTTTGTACTGTTATTTCCAGCTGCATTGAGATAATAAACATCTCCAATTTGAATGAAGAAGAAAAAATGCTGCTTGCAAAACTTTCGGAAAATCGGTCGCTAGGCGTCGTCCATAAACGACGTCGTTCCGGATTTTTCGGCCCCTCCTCCCAAAATCGCTTGTGTCGTTTCTTGGGGACCCCCTCCCCTATGCCGACGTCGTTTTCGGTTTACCAGCCCCCCGATAAAACGGCAGTACATACAGTACTGTTACGTTTTCTTGTTGCCATACATTAATAATTATTGAATAAATCCCTACAACCACTCTGGGAAGCTTTCTCAGTATGTAGAAACGTTTGACAGAATGTGCATAAATGGAAAATAATGCAATTCAAGTATCCTAATTCCGAAAAAGCGACGTCGTTTTTGCTAACCCCTCTCCTCTCCTGGTGCTCTGTCTATCATTTCAGCCGACCCCCTCCCACTCTGGAACCACGTGGTTTATGGACTGTCCCCTAGACCTGAGCGCTCTCACTTTTTATCATTTCTCGAAACTGTACCGAAAAATATGCCCCACCTACGTAATCGACCACCCTTTGCATTTTTGAGCATTGCCTTGGCTTCAGGTGTTAGCTGGAGGCTCAGATTCATAGTACGCCCGCTCAATTTGCACATAACGGAACAGGCTTTGATGATCTACTCTTTTAGTGGCAAGGAGATCACTACTTGCGCAGATTAATGTTTGAAGTTTCAATATTTTTTGGCTAAATTTCCGTCTAAAACTGGCTAGAGTCCTGGCGTTTGGACGAATGAGCTTATATTTATGCTTAATCGATAGCAAATTGTCATATATGCCCATGAGTTTGTGCATCTCGTCACGGTTCCAATGGTACGACGGATTAAGTAAGTAGTTGTTGTAACAGCGCGCTTTTTGTCTCTTTGTTATTCAAGGACTTGAAACTAAATGCACAGAAATATGCGCCTAAGGTAGGCCTACTCACATGGCAAAATTGGTAGCTATCTTTTGAAAAGATGACCTGAAAAATCTCTTGCTTTTCTGATATTATTATTTAATAATAGTATTGATAATCATTTGAAACGAGCTAAAGTGCTAGGGTTTCGGTCCCAAACTTATTAATTGTGCTTGTTACAAGCTACAGTTGTCCACCTATCCGCACCTCCGGGCTAATGTACATCTCAGCACTTGACTTCAATTTTATGGCAAGTTTTCTTAGCTGTTTCAGGGGTAATCAGCCGCTAATCTATTAAATATATTGATTACGACGCGTAATCTAAATTATGGCCATGATCTAAAGTAACTTGCAATAATTGGTTGTTGTTGTGTTGGTATTTAAAATAATAATCAAGAGTTGAAAAGCTTGATGCCATATTCGGCCATCTTTGACAAAGATTTATAATACGAGTACCACAGTTTTACAGACCTGGTGGACGACGGGCCGAAA
>JASANB010001077.1:0-11662 GCA_030248155.1 Sabatieria punctata
TCGGTTGATTCTTGTTCTTGAGATGAAGAGGATATAACATAAAATTGCATTGCGTTGCAAAAAGACTCTTGAAGCAAAGCTTTTTGAAAGAGCCAACACAAAATTTTTATATTTTTTGACACAAAGAGTATTACAGTATTACACTGTAAGTAGAGACCTGCATTTGTCGGCTCGGACCCGGCCCGGGCCGGGCCTGAGATTTGGAACTCCCGGGCCGGGCCGGGCCTACCATTGTTGGCGACTTTACTAAAAATATTCGTCCGTACATGCTAGACATGCTAGCAAGTTGTATGGACTACAGTTGTCTGTATATATACATATACATATACATATACATTGTTTGCACATTATACATTGTTTTTCGTTTGCATATATACAGTGGGGTGCAAAAGTTTAAACGCACCCAGTCAGGTGCAAGAAAAAGTGACGTTTCACTTATTTGTTGAAGGTTATTGGCAAGTGTTATACACCGTCGCATAGCTTGAGATGTTACGAAGAGGTTGGCGCAGACTGCACTGCAAAGCGTTGCTTTATAGTAAAGTTATAGCCAGTCTAAGCCAGACTGTCAGAAAAAGGGTTAGCTAAAGTTTAAACGCACTTTAGAAATCCCACAAAATCCGACTCAGATCTTTCAAATGAAAGTTGTACGAACACCTAAATAGTAAATAATAAATAGCAAGACAAGATTGATGCTTTGCCATGATTCAGTTAGCCCTGTTGTGCTCTTTGTCCAATTGGCATGCAGAAGATTGAACCCTCTATGGTGCCTTGTATCTACGCGATCTCTAGCACCAGAGTGCCAGTAGCACCTTGACAGATCGAACTTACTAACGTCTGGTGCATGTTAGAAAGTCTGGCATGCATGAATTTCAAGCTTTTCAGAAGAACAAGTCATAATAGTATGCAGTGCTAATTTTTTATAATTATCGGTGCTAAAACCAACATGCTGGACCAAAATTTCGCTCTCAATTTGGGTTTCTCTTCCACCTGGCTATCATGCAGAAGTTTAGTGTTTGCTTTTTGGATAGGTCTAATTAATCTACTTACTACTAAATACAGTGTTGGCCAAAAAATGACTGCCTGACCATTTTTCGAGTTTTCTGAATAATTTCAAATGGCCACCATTCCGTCAATTTTTAACTAAATGAAAAGATTTTTGGCATGATTAATTACTATTTGTCAAGAGTTTGTTTTGGCCAAGTTCTAGCCTGCTAGCCTTCTATAGCCTCGAGTTATGCCTTTCCGAAATCGACAGACCCGAATTTCCAGATGTCAGGATGGATGGATGGATGGATGGATGGATGGATGGATGGATGGATGGATGGATGGATGGATGGATGGATGGATGGATGGATGGATGGATGGATGGATGGATGGATGGATGGATGGATGGATGCAGGGTTGTATATTTTTCCGAAAAAAACCTCGGCCTGTTTTTTTCCAGTTTTTTTCCGGTTTTTTTCCGGTTTTTTTCCTAAATCGCGGAAAAAAACTCCAGCCCAAGTTCTGAGTATCCTAGGCTGGTTTTATGATTCCTAACGCTTTCTAGCGCCTTCCTCAGTCTTGTTAGACCAGAAATACACGTGTTACATTGATATAAATCACGAAACAGGCATGAAACAGTGCCTGACAGGTTCCATAAATAACGCTATATGCAAATTTTCTTACAGCAGTTTGCATTTTTGTTTTTTCATGCCAAATTTGGTCTTTTTTGTTGTTTTTCTAACAGTTTTGAGTCAGTATGGCCTATTATACATAGCAAAAGTCCATTTTTTAAACGAAAAATGACGTAAATTAGCTATTTTTAGCTTGAGTTTTTTTCCGCGATTTATGTTTTTTTCTGACCCTTAGGAAAAAAACCGTTTTTTTCCGGTGTTTTTTTCCCACCTCACATCCCTGGATGGATGGATGGATGGATTGGCCGGGCGAGGCTGTAGCCCCTGCATAGGCTACACTGCGGGCCCATCACGCACACCCACATCCTGCCCTTCCTTCGCTGGCTTCGCTACTAGCCGGCACACATGCTCAGTGTCAGTCTGGGCGGGTCGCAGTGTTAGCTGTCCCCATTCCCGTATGTCCCAACACGTGTGGTTGCTATTGTAGCTTTTAGGTGCTTAGGCAGCTCCAGTCGGTTTCCATTTACCTACTCGCTGTCACCAGCTTTCGGTGGCCTGGGTTGGGCTTTGTGCCGACCACCAACCCTTTGCGGCAAGAAACTTGCCCCGCAGAGTGGATGAGCGCACGACCACGCGCACAGTGGCTTTGCGGCCTAACCACTACAAAAACGGTGCTGGCTACAACCCCTGATTGAAGGCGGATGACCTGTTCTGTTACATACTGTATATGCTAACTGCCGCAGCAAATTGGGCTCACTCCTCAAGCCCTGGCTCAAACTAGCCAACCACACGTGGGTCTCACCCATCGAGAACGACCTGACCTGTTACAAGTGTAACCAACTGTGCCGGCTAGTGCCTTTGCGTTCTTAATGTGTACATTGTATGCGTTGTTGAGCACCTCTCGGAGTCTCCGCACAACACAATTCTATTTTTTGAGAGCTGGCGAACAAAAAGGTTGTGTTCGTCTGATTAATACTTGTTTTGGGTTTATTCAGTAGCTCGTTCATACTACTGTTATTTTACTATAGTATAGTAAAACAAAAATTAGTAATACTAGTGGTATTTTACTAGTAGTAAAACAATAGTAAAAAGTAAAATTACGAGCCAATAGTAAAGTAAAAATTAAATTAAATTAACAAAGACCGTCAATAGTAAAATGAAAATTTTACTACTATTTTACTAGTTTTTGGTTAATTCCAGCCAAATTCTTGATCAATTTTGCAATAAAAGATGAGTTGGCGCACTTTTGCCAGTCGAATTTCACACGTTTTTGTGTCTACAGTTCTGGAGAACTTATCATGATCAAATTGAGCAAATATTTGGACCAACATAAACTATTCACAATATCTTGACATCATTGATTTTCCACGTTACGGCTAGCAAAATCGTAGTAAAATAGTAGTAAAATTAGTAGAATTATTTTATTAGTAAAACAAAAATTAGTAAAATCGGAGCTGCCTGGTAGTAAAACAAAAATAAAAATTAAATTGACAGGCTGAATTTGTAGTAAATTTAGTAAATAGTAAAATAAAAATCCACTAGTAAAATAACAGTAGTTCATACGCAGCAACTAGTTTTTAACATGCATTTCGCGAGAAAGTCAGCTTAGGGACGGCAAGTATCGCACGGATCGGGCTAAAATTTTATGAGCATTAACTAGACCACGAACGATGACCATCGGCTACTGTTGTTTGTGTACACATACACATTTACCATACACAAAAATACACGTTGTTTTTTCAATGTGTATACACATACACATACACATTGAAAATTCCGATACACATTACCATACACGAACAGTACTCAAAATGTGTATTTTTGTGTATGTGTATTTGATCAGCAAAAGTCGATAAAATATCGAACAGAATCGTGAAATTTCGATGCTTTTGCTGCAGTAATATCCAATAAATATCCTCATAAAGCCTTCAAATGGATTAAGTAACCTGATTTCAAAGCTATCAAAGGTTTCAAGCAGCAGACATTGAGATTTGATTTTCCTAGTATTTCTATCCAACAATATACAAAAAAATTAGCATTTTCAGTACAATACACATACACAAATATACACAAAAATACACATTGTTTTTCTGAATGTGTATACACAAATTACCATACACATTTGAAGGTAAATGTGTATACACATACCCATACACATACACAAACGGAAAATCCAATACCAAACAACAGTACCATCGGCGCATATTAGAAGAAAAATACCCCCCTAGAACAGGAGCTACACCCCTTCAAAGTTGGCTCGGGGCTTAGGGGAAGGGGTTCCAAGAAACGACGCAAGGCGATGTTAGGGGGAGGGGACCGAAAAAATCGGGATTTTGGATGACGTCGTTTATGGACGGACTATGCAGTAGTAGTGTGGTGATAAAATAACAAACGTTCAGTGTGTTCCGGCAGTCCAAAAAGCTAGCCTCGTCATGATACTAGCCAATAATGCCATGATAATCATCCTACAGTTGACAGCTCATTCTGATATGTCTAGACACTTCTCAGTGGGTTAGCAGATTTCAATCAAACAAAAACGTAAACACGCATGTCTGTGTTTTTCCCAATATAATTGAAGTTTGAAAAAGAAGTATAGTGGCTTGGAGCAGAATAGAATGCAGGCTGGATTGCGTTTTCTTCTACCCGGTGAGCTCCTTTATAAGCATTGATCTGTATAGTAAAGTGTCGTAGCTAGTGAGCGGTTTCAAAACTTCTGTTCGATACAAGACAACTCGTGGAGCTACTCAGGCGACATGCTGACTTCCAAAGTTCTTCTACTTGCTTTGCTGATAGTCACAGGTAGGCTTAATCGATTCAAACCGATGGGAAGCATTGGGGTACCTCACCCGAAAACCTTTCTATAAAAATTAGCTTAAACGCATCAAAAAGACCATTCTGAGCACAAAATTTTACTATGATTTCTCTAGATTTCTCACTGAAAATTTGTATTTTCAGTAAAATACACCTACACATACATGTACGTACCAAAATACACAAAAGTACACATTGTTTTTCTGGATGTGTATAAACAATTACCATACAAATTTGACAGTGAATGTGTTTACAGTTACACATTGGTACACATTCTGAAAATCCAATACCAACTAACAGTACTAACTTAGTTATGCACTTATATGTGTCTGCCGCCAAATCAAACACATGGAAATAGAGCGCAATTGATTAACGAACCCAAAAATTACAGGAAAACGAAACCAACGATAGTTACGTACATGGCCCACCCTCAATACGTAAAAGTACGGCACCTTCTACATTCCTGTTTCTTTCAGTGCTAGGAGAATATGGATATGACGAAGTTGGTGTCGATGGCCGTAAGTACATATGTAGCATAGCTGTGGTGTGCCCATATGGGTATACGGGTTGAAGGAGTGGGTGATTATGGTGATGATACAGTCAGGCACTTAACGCCGCTTATGGAACCGTAACCATGTATGGTACCAGTACCGCCGGCACAGTTGGTGTAGTGGTTTAGGCCGCAAAGGCACTTTGCGCGACTAAGTGCGCTCATCCTCTCAGTGCGGCAAGTTTCTTGCCGCAAACAGTTGGTTGTCGGCACAAAGCCCAGCCCAGACCAATGAAAGCTGGTTTACAGCGAGAAGGTAATCGGATCGGAACCGACTGGATATGCCGTTGCACCGAAGCCGCTCCCAAAGGCATGCTTGTGTTGGAGGAAAAGAAGATCAACGACGTCAGGGGCTGTCTGAGAAGAGAAACCAGCAATAAGGCCTATACCGGTTTAGTGCCACTGGTGGGGACCTGACAGTACCATGACGTCACAACGCCAGGCACTCTCTTAGTGGCTGGCACTCAACAGCATGGCTTAGGAGTGGCTTGGCAGTGAAAGAAAGGCACAGCGTCCAAGATGACGATGTCAGGGGTCGCGAAATTGACCGTGCAGGTCTGATCGTAGGGCTGTACATCGTGCGGCCCCCGCGACATTGGATCGGTTCGATACCGGTACCTAGGCTAGTGGCACCATATATGGTACCACCACAGTCCCCGAACTTGTGGGTACCATAAAGTGCGTTAAGTTTCAGACTGTGGTAGTTGGCTGCATTGCATGCTGTGTTTTTTCAGCTGGAGGAGAAGAAGAAGAAGAAGAAGGGGAGTACAAACGAGCGATTTATGCGTTTGTTCCATTGGGTGGCGCTGACGAGAAAGCTAGAGGAGGTTCAGTCAGGGTAACCAAATCGAAGAAAGGAAAGAGCAGTGTGGGAAAGAAACATGAATCGGAATTTGTGAACGCACACAGGCGATTCATACTGTTTGATTAGAACCGTACATGTAACAGGTAAACGCCGAAGTAACATTTAACATGAAACGGATTGGGAGGGGGTTGGGGGTCTGAGCCCAAAGTTTTCAAGGGTCGGTTGGGCACTAAAAAAGGCTAAAAATCGCAAATTTTGGCTCAAATACATACAGCTAAAAGTGCTGTTTTACAAGTGATTTTACAGTAGCAAATTTTTGTTTCTGAAATTGTAAAAAATCACAAAAATTTGCTCATAGAATTAGTTGCCAAAAATCGGAAGGGTCGGAAAAATCGTCTCGGATGGGGGGGGTCTGGCTTAAGTCGGGTGTGGTCTGTTACATGTATGATTAGAACAGTTTAACTTTGTCGATAATAGTACAGTGTAACGTACAGTACAGTGTAATTTATGATAACGTCTCTAATATGTTTTATGTAAATTCAAGCATATGGCAGTGTATGTCGTCCTAACTGTGAAGTTACTGATATGCTCAATTTGTCTTTAATCAGTCTCTTGCATTCGCTGTTGCTCATAAAGCTGTTACTTTGGCCACCTAACTTGCGCTGACGCTGTTAGGTTATGGGCCCCTCGCCGGTGTCCTTTTTTCTGTTGTGACTCACTGTCCCACTTGTTCCAGTGATGGCCTCCTCAATCCATCAAATCCCAGTTCTCAAGCTGACGAACTGGTCAACCTGGAAAATTCTGGCCGAGAACTACCTGTCACATCAGGAAGCATGGCAGATTGTTTTGGGACAAGAACGCGAGCCTCAGCAAGCCGCCGCCGCCGCCCAGGCAGACGCCGAAGATCAAGCAGCAGGCCCCGCCGGACCCAACGCAGCCGTCCGCAGCTTCAGAAAACGCCGTCACCTCGCCATGTACATACTGGTTAGTGCTTTGTCACCTGAAGTAGCTCGGGTCATTCATATTGACGACACAAAAGACCCTGTTGCGTTGTGGACAAAACTCTGTGACCATTTCGACCGTCGGTCTGATTTGGGTGTGGTGCAGTTGTTGAGCGAGTTGCACACGCTGAGTTTTGACGGCAAACGTGCTCCCAGTGAATGGTTAGCTGACCGCCAAAAGATGTACGACAAGTTAGGGGCGCGTGGTCAAGCGGTACCAGAGTGGCTTCAAGTCGGTCAGGCTATCGTTCAGTTGCCGCCGGGCTGGGAGTCCATTCGTTCTCTTGTGGCACACGCCAGTGCTAACGCTCCCGCCGATCGACCGTATACCCTTGCGCAGTTGGGCGTGCAGCTCGATGATGAGTACCGGTTGCGTACTACCAGCAAAGAGACTGCGGCGTTGTCTACTCGGGCCGGTGCGGTGCGAGCAAAAAGCAGAGGCGGTAAAGTGAACACTGGCCGTAAGCCTACACGGCAGAAGCAGCAGCCACAAATGCAAGGTGCAAGGGTGTTTAAGGGCGAGTGTTTCAATTGCGGTGGGCGTGGTCATCGTCATCAGCAATGCCCTACACCTAAGTCGAGACAGGTAGCTACCGCAGCACAAGCAGCTGAGGAGTCCGATGAGGCGGTTTCTGTCCTGGCGGCACACACTCGTGCTGGCCGTCACGCGATTGTGCTGGACTCCGGTGCGTCCCAACACATGACCACTCACGGCGACCTACTGCTTAACTACAAGCCGCTGTCTGACTGTAGACCTGTTCGCATCGCAGATGACTCGACCATTTTCGGTATTGGTGTGGGTGACTTGCCAGTTACCGTATCCTACAATGGTCGTAGTACACAACTTTACCTGACTAACTGTTTGCATGTGCCTAGACTGAGCTCAACTCTCTATTCTGTCAGAGCCAGCGACTCACGTGGAGTCTACACTCTCTTCAAGGACGGGAAGGCCCGTCTTTTCAACCGCAACGACCAGCAGATTGCCGTGGCTCTCATTCGTGCGGGCACTTATGTTCTGAGTGCTAAGCTGTCTGGTTCTGCGTCTGTGCATTGTGCTCCCAGAAAAGAGGTTGTGCCTGAAACTCAGTCGTGTGGCATTGCAGTTTCTACGTTCACGCAAAATGGATGCCCCTCTCAACAGACAGTAGGGGCCCGGAACGGTCAGGTATCGTATAATTTGTCCTTGAAGGCTGATCCAGAAGTTGTAGACACCGTCTCCTCGGATCGCCGCAATCGGTCGCATGATGGTGGAGACCTGAAACAAAAACAACCCATCTCACTTGGTTCCGGATGTCCCTCACGAGTAGGGACCCCAGTCGGTCAGGTATCGTGTAATTACTTCTTGAAGGCTGATCCTGAAGTTGTAGACGCCGTCTCCTCGGATCGCCGCAATCGGTCGCATGATGGTGGAGACCTGAAACAAAAACAACCCATCTCACTTGGTCCCGGATGTCCCTCACGAGTAGGGACCCCAGTTGGTAAATCGGTTAGTCAAACTAATTTACCCAGTGCTCTCGTGTCCATTTCCGCTGACGTCTGGCACCGCCGGCTTGGCCACCTCGGTCGCTCTGATGTGCATCGTCTACTCGCCGGCTCAGTTGGTGGTTTGAAGCAGCTGTCAACGCGTGAGACTGTGTTTTGTGATGCCTGTGCCGAATCCAACATCAAACGCCAGCCATTTCCAAAGCGAAGTCACCGCCGTGCCAAACGACCCCTGCAATTACTACACACCGACGTATGCGGACCACTTACACCTCAGTCACTTAGTGGTAAACGCTACTTTGTTTCTCTTATTGATGACTTCACGCGCTATTCATTTGTGCAGTTTGTCAGTCAGAAGTCCGAAGTGTGTACTGTATTGCAAAAGCTATTGTTGCGCCTTGAAAATGAGCAAACTGCTAAAGTGGGCGCTATTCGCTCTGATCGGGGAGGCGAATATTTGGGGTCTAAGTTTGTTGCCTGGCTTGAGAGCAAAGGCATACGGCACGAGACTACGGTACCTGATGCTCCGCAACAGAATGGAGTCGCTGAGCGTTATAATGGCGTGTTGCTTAACAAAGTGCGAGCGATGCTCTCTGGTTCCGGTTTTCCAAAAACATTTTGGGCAGAGACTGCTATGTGCGCAAATTACCTACGCAATTTGTCACCTACTGTCGCACTGAAAGGCAAGAAACCACATGAGTTATGGCATGGGACAAAACCCGACATCTCTCATTTGCGTACTTTTGGCTGTCTTACGTACGCACGTTCGCTCCAACACAAGTCTAAACTGGCACCGCGGGCAGAAAAGTGCTATTTTCTCGGCTACGCACAGGACACAAAAGGTTTTCGTGTTTGGTTTCCAGACAAACAGCGCGTGCTGATTCGCCGAGATCTGGCTTTCGATGAGACGCGATTTTTCTCTGAGTCGGCTGATCGTCTCGTACAGCAGGAGGAGGAGGAGTGTGTCGCTGTACCTTCGCTCCAGCCTGAAGCAGAAGTGTTTCCCAGGCAACCTGAAGTACCAGAAGTTGTTCAGCAACCAGTCGAAGAAGTTCAGCCTCAGCCAGTTCAAGTAGTTGCTCCGCAGGTTCCAGATCTAGCTCCTCAGCCAGTTGAGTTAGATAATCGGCCAGTTCCTCAGCCAGTTGAGCTAGATAATCGTCCAGTTCAGGAGGAGCGACCGCGACCGCAACCCGAGTCGCCTGTACAAGATTTCGTCGATGCAGTAGACCAACTACAGCAACCTGCCGTGCCAGATGAGCCTGTACGTGCGCAGACGGAACCACCAGCACTGCCTAGGCGCTCCGCAAGAACCAACAAAGGCCGCAGCCCAGTTAGGTATGGAGACTGGAAGTACTATGCAGCAAATCAGGCAGTACAAGTAGAAGAACTGTCTGAGCCGGCTAGTTGGGGCGAAGCGATGAGTGCAGATGAAAAGACGCAGTGGTTAAAAGCAGCACAAAGCGAGTTCGAGTCGCTGCAACAATTCAAAACGTGGGACTTAGTGCCGAGGCCTAACAACAGAAAAGTGATCGGCGCAAAATGGGTGTTCAGACGGAAGGTAGACGAGTCAGGTGCTGTTAATCGCTACAAAGCGCGTTTGGTTGCAAAAGGATTCGCTCAAAAGTACGGAGTGGACTACTATGACGTTTTTGCTCCAGTCGTGCGCTGGGAAAGCGTGCGCGCGCTCTTAGCAATGGCCGTCCTCAAAGGAATGGTTCTACACCAGTTAGACGTTGAAACAGCATTTCTTAACGGCGTTCTCGAAGAGGAGGTCTTTATGGAACAGCCTGAGGGGTTCCAGAACAAAGCGCACCCTGACTATGTATGTCGCCTCAAACGCAGTCTGTACGGATTACGCCAGAGCCCGCGTTGTTGGAACTCAGCCCTGCACGATGCTCTTACAGACCTACAATTCAAGCAAACAACAGGCGATAGGTGCATCTACACAGGCAAAGTCGATGGCGCACAAGTGTTGATTGGGGTCTACGTTGACGACTTGGTAGTGGCAAGCTCAAATACGCAAGCACTTGCGCACATCAAGAAGTTATTGGCAGCGCGCTTTAAAATCAAGGACCTGGGTCCCATTCGCTACTTTTTGGGTGTACAAATACTACAGCAAGGAGATGAAGTTTGGATGGGGCAACCTGCCTTTGCTCGCAAAGTTTTGGAGCGGTTTTCTATGGCAGACGCAAACGCAGTCAAGCAGCCTATGAGTGTGGGAACTGAGCTACTTACAAGCGAGCCAGGAGCGCAAACTGTAGATCAAAAGCTGTATCAGTCAATGATAGGATCGCTCATGTACCTGTCCATTGCATCCAGGCCAGATCTCACTTTTGCGGTACACAAGCTTGCGCAGTACAGTTCCTCTCCATCCAGTGCACACCATCAAGCAGTGAAGCGCGTGTTTCGTTACCTGAAAGGAACGTTGGATTTGGGTCTCACTTTCAGACGTTCTGGTAGTCCTCAACTTACCGTTTTTGTGGATTCAGATTGGGCCGGCGACCCGACCACCAGAAAATCCACATCTGGCTACTTGTCCATGATGGCAGGAGCTCCTATTTCCTGGACCAGCCGTCGCCAAGACTTAGTAGCAAAATCCACGACCGAATCGGAATTCATTGCTCTCTCTGAGGCAGCTTGTGAAGTTCGGTGGCTTCGAATTCTTTTTTCCGATGTTGGTCATCCTCAACTCAAGCCAACCCCTGTCTACGAGGACAACAAATCGGCAGCTGCCTTGGCCTTGAACCCATTGTCCCACCAGCGGACCAAGCACATCGACGTGAAGGTTCGTTTTGTGCAAAGCTATGTGTCCGCTGGTTACTTGGACGTGACGTACATACCCACCGATCAGCAGCTGGCTGATCCACTAACCAAACCTCTGCCACATCCCACCTTTCAACGTTTTGTCAGGGAGGTGGGCTTGGGGGCTTTTAAGAAAAGCTAACTTATTTTACTCGTTTCTCTGCCTTATTTGTTCTGTGTTCTTAGTGATACTGTTGTGTAATGAATGAATTATCTGCAAAATAATGTCTTCGTTTTTCTGTTCGCTTTTCTATGTGATTCATGTTATAGTATCATGCTTTGCTGTCAGTAACTAATTGGTCTTATTTCCAGATTCAATAATTCCGTCTTCTAGTTCTGTTGCCCATATTTTATGTAAGGTAGTTGCTGCGTTATCAAGGAGGAGTGTCGATAATAGTACAGTGTAACGTACAGTACAGTGTAATTTATGATAACGTCTCTAATATGTTTTATGTAAATTCAAGCATATGGCAGTGTATGTCGTCCTAACTGTGAAGTTACTGATATGCTCAATTTGTCTTTAATCAGTCTCTTGCATTCGCTGTTGCTCATAAAGCTGTTACTTTGGCCACCTAACTTGCGCTGACGCTGT
>JASANB010001080.1:0-68442 GCA_030248155.1 Sabatieria punctata
AATAAAGTGAAAATTGGCACCGGAAGAAACTTGAATTGCAGCTTGAAACTAAGGCCTAAAGTTAGGGTGCTCGGTGGATGGGGGGAATGGTCCGCGTACCGAGGTGTCCAAATGTGCCCAATAATTTTCCAAATAAAATTTCGTGAAATCTAAACTACGGCCTAGATGGGGTTCCGAATCTTAAGAACCATTTTTCCGTACCAGGCTGGGGGTCCGAATTCGGTGGGGGTCCGGGGGTCCGGGGGTCCGGGGGTCCGAATCCATATTACCAACAACAATTATATAGTAAGCAACCCTTTTCGTATATTTTGTCTTCTGTTTAACATCGAAAATATGCATGGGGATGTGGTGGTGGGAGGAGAGGAAATGTGCGTAGGAAAGCAAGTAGAACGTCTAAAATGGCAGATAAATCACTCGATTAACCTCACTCAGATACGTGTTTTTGGTCTCGGAACAAATCCTGTAAAAACGTGTGCACCCAAATTGTAAATCTTTAACAAATATGACCGACTGCGGTATCAAACAACTCCTTTTGACTTCTACATTATTGTTTTGCACACAGCACATCCACAACCAATTAATTACCAGCCTTCAGCACGCTGCTACCTCAATCCCCAGAGTATGAGGAGATCACTCGAACTGCAAATTTTGAATTCAGACGACCGAATGTGGTATCAGTATCAAATGACTGCTGACGATCACTTGATTATTATTTTACACATCAACATCTAATTACTGCATGCTATATTCAGCTTTACCTGAGATACGTGATTTTCTTCTCAATACGAATCTTGTAGAACGCGAGCACCAAAATTGTAAATGTTCAGCAAATATAACCGAATCCGATATTAAACAACTGCTTTTAACTTCTACATTATTCTTTTATACACCAGCAGCAGCAAATCCACAACCAATTACTGCATGCTATCTCAGATTACGCGCTCTAGTCGTATCGCCTTAGTTCATCGATTATCGGCCGATTTTCCCCGGAACCCCACTAGAAAACTTGCTACATATAAAATTCATGCGCATAGACGTAGACTCATGCCCAAGACCGGATCGGCAGACCACTACCCTAGCTACAGAAAAACCACAATTAGAAAGATTGGGATCGAAACCCCAGGATGGTGGTCCTTTTTTAAACCACGATCGTCACTACGAAAAAAGAACTTTTCTAGGCCATCTTTTGAAAGATAGCTGCCAAATTTTACCATGTAAGTAGGCCTACCTTAGATACAGTTCGACACATTTACTTTCAAAGATCTTTGAGCAACAAATAAAAAATGGAAAAAATGGAAAATGTGCCATCGCGACATCGCTTACTAAAACATCCGTAGCATTCGATTGCGCTGACAGATATGACTGCCCAAGAGCACATGGGTAGGTATGACAATTTGCTATCGATTGAGCATAAATATTAGAAGATTCGACCAAAACCCAGGATTAAGGGCCATTTTAAACGAAAAATTGGCCAAACATTATCTACACTTAAAACAGTAATCTGCGCAAGTAGTAATCTCCCTAAGACTGACAGATTTGTCTGCTCATCAGCATATGGTTAGATATGACAATTTGTTATCGATTAAGGATAAATATGACAGTCTTCTTCCAACCCCAGGACGGTGGACTGTTTAAACAAAATATTGGCCAAAAATGATCTACACTTGAAACACTAATTTGAGCATGTAGTGATCTCCCTATTTGAGGAAAAACCAGTTTCGCAACCATTTTGGGCGCAATGTTTGCGCCGGACATATAATAGGCCTACGTAGGCATGGAATACTGCAAGCAAACACATGTATCCAGTATCCACATCTACAGTGGCCCCACCATGACTTCGCTAGATCTACAGGGTGTAGGTATGGGCAACCATTTTTACTTAATAATTCGCGCTACAACAACGAAAACACGCTAAGACGGCCGATAGCATGGCCGGATATGAGAATTTACGCAAAAACCGCATTTGATTTTATGAAAAATTAGAAAAACGCCATTTCGAAACACCCGCCTGCGAAGAACTTTTCTAGGTACACTTGATACCATTTTTAGACATGGGCACTGGATTTGAATAATTCGCGCTAATTCGAGCTACAAGAAAAATTTTATGCTAAACCAGCGCTAGCATGACCGGATGCGATAATTTACGCAAAAAACGCACTTAATTTTATAAATTCTACGCGGTTTTACAGCCGCGTGGATCATTTAATTAGTGTAATTAGCGCAATTTAATTTAGTGTTCAACATTTGGTCGCTCGTTCGAACGCGGCTGATTTTCTATGGCGCGAGTTACGAAAATGCAATCCACTTAGTCTAATCTAAAATCCAGATCTAAAATTTAGCGAGCATTGCAGCGTCATTTGCACCAAAGCTTATTTCAGAATAAATTCAATGTTTAGCGTTTTTCAGAGCCGCGCAGTAAATTTTTTGGCAAGGTTATATAAAAGTTTTGCACTCCCCATTTTGGACTATGGAAGCCCTTAAATCATTAAAAATATATATAGATGACCTTGAAAAAGTGCAAAAGTATTTTACAAGAAGGCTACCGCATATGCAAAACAGGAACTATGCCCAGCGCCTTGAACAACTGCTACTCCGAGGCATTGAGCATCAAAATTTCAAAACGATTAGATCCTGGTTTACCGAATAAGAAACCGTTTGGTGGACCTAAGAGAGGGAGATTTATTTGTTAGAGCACCAGTGACGTAAACTAAAGGGCATTCTTTAGAATTAGAAACTCTTTATTCCCGACTTGACTGCAGAAAATACAGCTTTTGTTAGTGTGAGGGTAGTTGCTTCTTGGAACTCTCTTTTTGACGAGACTTTTTTCCTGCTAGATTTGGTTCCTACATCTGCGAGAGCCGCTGTTTGTGGGTTCCGAAACCGGTCGAAGCGATAGGAAGTAGTCGACATAAAGCCCAACCCAACTAGACCTAATTCGTAGTACTACAAACTACTAACTACAAACTACATATTTTCGGCGATTATGACGTCATCCTGACTACAAATTAACTAAGACTACAAATGAATTTGCCTGACTACAAATTGACTACAAACTACTATTTCAAGATTGGTCAATTTGTAGTAAATTTGTAGTCTTTTTTCCTGTGAAATTTCCAGTTTTCTATGTAGTAATTATGAATTGTCAGCTGTGCTGTAAGCATTTTTTTCGTGTAGTGGCACGCTCGGTTAAGTGCCCAGCATCTAGTAGTGATTCGTAATTTTACAACTATGCATTTACCGTAATCAACAATACATCTGTACAGTATGCACACTTGGAGCATTGTATTTGGCACTGTAGGACACTTCCCCAGAAACTCGTCAGTCAGCAGAAAGAAACATACTTTCCGGACATAAATGTCTAGACTCTAAGGTAGCCTGAACTCAATGGTAAGATAAGCCTATGCGTAAGCATAAAGGCCAGTCTCAGCCGTTCCTTCGGCCAAAACCTGAGAAAACACCTGACTAAATCTGGTAGTTCAGTATTGGGGGTAGCACCCTCCTAATACATATTTTTAACGAACGAGCGAGATTTTCTCGATTTTTGTCATCATCAGCTGCGCTTGACAATTGCTGCCAGATTCCTATATAACGTCAAAGTTGGATGAAAAGAAGAGTCTTTCGCCACTGAAAGAAAATAAGTTGTTTGCCTTTGAAAGTAAAGCTTTGTCGGTTTTTATTTGCTTTATTTAATTTATTATTTTCGTGTTGTTAGGCACATGAAACGTCACTCGCTTAGCCACAAAAACTTGGAAGCTGAGGTTATGTGCGCAGGGTAAACGGTGAATTCCCTTTTTTCAGTGACTCTGTTTACTGTTCATTTCATTCTCTCTGCTTTACTCTGCGTTCTGTGTTGTGCGGTAGATACATAAGTGATTCAATTGGCATAGGGTTGTGTTTCTAAGTTGATTTGATTTTAACGCATTCCAAGTATGACATATATCAGGGTTCGTGGCGGACCTGGAAAGTCAAGGAGTCATGGAAAAGTCAGGAAATTTAAAAAAAGTCAGGGAATCGGGGAAAAGTCAGGGAATTTGGTGTTTGGTCAGGGAAAAAATTGATAGCAGCAGAAACATCTCGGCGCCAAATGATCTTGTCTGAACTTTACACAACAGCCTTTTGAAAATCGGTCTTCTGACTTTGTATACTACTACTTAAACTGAAAATTTACCCTCTGAATACTGTTTCAGTGCGTTTTACAAACCAATTTTTTCAAATTTTCTCAGATTGGTTGCAGTTTCTTCACCATGATTGGTCAGGGAATTTTTACTTTGGTCATGGAAAAGTCAGGGAAAGGTCAGGGAATTTTGCTATACAAAAGCCGCACGAACCCTGTATATGTACACATTTCAATCTCAGATTTGATATCTCAACACCATGCTTTACTTTACTGTTGGTTAGCCATGCTTTACTGTCGCATAATTTGAACCGGTTAAAGTTCCTGCTGCTACATTTCCTAGTTAAAATACGTACGTAGGTAGTTGTTTGAAGTAGAGATCTCTTATCGCCATAAAAGCGCACCTTTATCTGTGAGATTAAAAAATTGCCCCACATTCACAGTATGAACACAAGAATGGTTTTCTGCATTTTGGGCGTCTGACTACAAATTGACTACAAACTAAGACTACATATTTTATCGAATTGAATTTGACAACTACAAACCAAGACTACAAATTATTTTCTTGTAAAATTTTAACTACAAACTAAGACTACAAATTGAAATTCTCTGAGGAAATAGGTCTAAACCGAACCACCGAACGCCGGTGATGGTAAGTAGGTAAATGGGAACCGAACCGAAGCTGCCGTTGCACGTTATGAGTCATGACAGGGATGTTCGTAGGTAGGACATTTCATTGAAATGTTTAAAAAGAGCGCGGTGTGTCCTGAGTTGTTGTCCGAAAGGCACTGGAACTCGATGTTTGTGTATCCGCCAACCGAAATTGTTCCGTTGTATGCAAATTTCTGTTCGGGACGCGCCGCGCCATTCTCCCGTCCCGTTTGCACTCTAGCCCGCCGCGCAGTAGGCAGCAGTAGTTTGCGATTCGCCTTCGCCTGCTCGTTACAACAACCACTTGCCGCTTGTGAGTGAACCATTTATTAGTTAAGGCGTTTTTACACTCCTGTCGAAACATTTCGGCGGCCGACCTTTGCCCCCTGTCGGTAAGATGGCTGCGGCGTGTTGACGCGTTGATACTTTAAACATGTCGGCCCGACAGAAATGTCGGCCGCCGACAGTTTCGACACAAGTGTGATGTGAATACGCCATTAGTTTTAGCGACCGTGATAAAGGTACTCTTCGTAGTACGTAGGTATTTACCTCAGCGCCGTTGTCCAAATAGCCGCTTTCTTGATGTCAAGATCTCCCCTAGTTCTAGCCTATAACTAGTCTAGATCTTGACGGCAAAATCTAGCTTCTAGCTAGAGGGCTAGAAATGTGAGTCAGTCAAGATCTAGACCTGCGTATTATTCCGTTTTTGTCGGTTGGAGGGACCGCTTGGCCCGCTGGCGCTAATTTCATTAGTATTCTGTTTTTATAATGCCAGATTTGAGAATTGCCGTTAGCGTCTGTTGTACGTGCGTGTAGCGTATATATTTATCATGTTATGGAGAAGTGGCTGTTCAATCCGATGGGAGAAACGCTTCCTTGAGAAAGGGAAATCCCGCTTACAAAATCAGAATCACCCACCACATTCAACACCGGCATACATGTAACTGGGGGTCTGCCCCACCCGACTTACGCCAGACTCCCCCGACACGATTTCGCCGCCCCTGCGATTTTTTTGGCATGTAAATTTTTGAGCAAATTTTTGCAATTTTGCGACAAAAAAATTGCCAAAATCGCCTGCAAAGCGGCACTTTTTAGCTGTATTTCAGCCCAAATTAGCGATTTCTGGCGAATTTTATCAAAAAATTGCGATTTTTTCGATTTTTGAGCGTTTTCTAGTGCCCAACCCCCCTCCCAAAATTTTTGCTCAGAGCCCCCGGCCGGCGTTTGACACAGAATTGGTGTGGCTTTGCAGTCAAGGGGAAGTATCCAAATTGCACCTGCATCCAATGCATGAGTACGAGAACTGGGCCAAGTCAAATGATAGGTGGTCCAACAGTTGCAAGAAACACAGGTGTTGAGTTGGTAGTCTCAGGGCATCGACGGCGTTAGACTGGCATTCAGTTTGGTATTAACAACGGAAAACGTTTCTTTCAAACTCGCATTCACCTGTCGAAAATGTCTGTCAGACAACTCAGCGACCGCAGCAGAGCAAGAAGAGGAGCTGGAAGCAGCAGACTTGTCAAGGTCTAATACGTATGTAGAGGCGTATAGGGGTTGCTGGGCTATCGATACTGAAGGCCGGAGAAGAGGCGAGGGGTGGGGCGGGTTGAGCTCAAAACAGCTGATTGTATGTCCTTCATTCGAGCACCCACACTAACTCCAACAGGTGGGTCACGTTTTTGAGCAGCAGCGAAACCAGAAGACTCAATTACCAGTCTTGTCTCAGGCAGTATTTCAGGGTAGCGATGGTGTAAAGCCATACGACCGCGAGGTCTGCGCGGTGCAGTCATAGGCGAGACATTTTGGAGGCAGTATCCACTCTTGTTCTGACGTATCACCACATCAACAGACGCTACAGCTGTAACGGCAATTCTCAAATCTAGCATTATAAAAACAGAACACTAATGAGCGCCAGCGGGCCAACCGGCCCCTCCACCCGACAAAAACGGAATAATACGCAGGTCTAGATCTTGACTGACTCACATTTCTAGCCCTCTAGAAGCTAGATTTTGTCGTCAAGATCTAGACTAGATATAGGCTAAAACTAGGGGAGATTTTGACATCAAGAAAGGGGCTATTTGGACGACGGCCCTGTCGTAGTGCTCGCATTAAATGACAGAGCAGATGCTTCAAGCTCACATTCTTGCCTCGCCTTTTTTCGGAGAAGACAGTGTTTAGCGTAGTAGTCCGTACAAACTAACGGGTACTTACTGTTTTGTTTGTTTTAGAGAATAAAAGCAGCAAGAATTGGCTGAGAGATCCAGAATGCCTAGGGCTGGCGGCAACGGTTTTTTGTTGTTTGCCGAACACATCAGACCTCAGATTCAAGAGACCGGGGGTAGAATTTCCTTACCACAACTGGTAGAGTTAGCGGCACCACTTTGGGAGGTCAGTGCACGTCGGTTAACTCAGCGTTGCCGTCCAAAGCAAAAGTCTTTATGCAGGAACTTCCAGAAGAAGAAAAAGCGTTGTGGAAGACGGCCAGTCGGCAGCCGCCAGCGGTTCCGGAGGCGAAACAGGTTGAGGGCCCGCAGTCGTTCAAGAAGCAGAGCAAAGGACAACGGAAAGCAGAGCAACGCATGCAACGCAGAATCGCCTCTGAACATCTCGACAAAGCCGAACTGGTCTTGTCGTCAGTGCCTGCCTGTTTACCGGCTGAATCCGGTGGTTTTCAGTATTATGGTGAAATCAATGGTCATCACTTCTCGCAGCTGCGCAAGAAGCAGATCGACTTTTTGAGAGGAAAACTACAGTGGGGTGTGCCTAACAGTGGTATGCAAATTTCCTTTTAACCATTCATGCCCCTGAAGAAACGGTTGGGGCAAGCAAAATCCGAAAATTCGGGGGTGGGCCGGGTCTGCCGGTTGGGGGGTCTCGACGATTTTGGTCGGTGGGTCCAGGAACATCAGTCGGTTTCAGGTGGGGTCGTTTGGGGGTCGAGCCCAAGTTCGGGGTGGTTAACCCCCGCGGCCCATGTATGTTTTTAACAAGGACCTGTTTAAGTTTTTCTTTTGCAATGGAAAAAAGCAAAGATTGTTTGATGTTACAAATCGTTCTGTCAAGACTAAATTGCCTCCTCCGGCACACTTTCTCCACTATGTATTGAAAGATATTTATACTCAGCGTTTGTATTCTCATGGTCATTGTTTGTTTTGTAAGTAAAGTGCTCTCCCGTTTCATTTTGGTGCCGAGACCCGTTGTTTTGTTGTGTTGTGCACCCACAGTTTACGACCTCTACTACTACTCTAGTTCTTCGACTCCTACCACTGCCACAAACCCACCATGGTTCGAACCAAGAAACCGACACCTACTTCCACTTCACCAACCACTCGTTCCACCCGCCGCAAGAGCAAGATGCCTCCTAAGTCTGCCCACACTTCTGCGACTGCTTCCCGTTCTTCCTCTCACTCATCAGTGCATCTCTCAGTTAGTCAAATCAACCTCGCAGCCGCTCCTCCCGTTCGCCGCCCACGGTTCCTCCTACCCTTTCGCAAGATGACGACCACCCTCCTCAGCCCACCACTACAGATTTCCTTCATTTCCTCCAACAACAACAACAACGCCACGACGAACAACAACAACGCCACGAAGAACAACGACAGCGCCACGAAGAACAGCAACAACGCCATGAAGAACAACAACAACGTCAACAGGACGCATTCATACAACTCTTGCAACAACAAGAACGTTTAATCGCAGCCCTCAATGATCGCCCTCGCGCCGTTCAACCACAACTTTCTGTCAACCTTCCGCGCCCCTCTACCTACTGTTTCAATCAGTCGGACAACGACGTCCCATTCTCTCACTGGTCCGCTGACGTCGCCACTTTCGTGCAACAATCCGGTCTCCCGTGGCGCAAGGTATTGGAAGACGCTCTCGACACCGCCGCTCGGCAACAATTCCATTCGCTTTCGGACGCCCAGACAACCACTCTTGCTGCCGCGCTCACTCATCTCGAACCTCTCCTGCAACCGGCCGAATCCCCTATCCAGGTCGCCCTCACCTTACTCCAACAGCCACCCACTTCCGACGTCATCCAGCTCGCCAACCATTTCAAGTCTCAGATGTCCCGTCTTCCGTCCGCGGAGAGTATTGCTGCAGCCGCGTTCGTCAATCTCCTCCCCTACCAGATCAAGAAGCATATGATTCACCACCTCTCCGATCCCGCTCAGCCTCACGACATCTACTCGGTTACCACAGAAGCTGTCAAGTACTACAACACCGAGCAGGCCATCAACAGTTCCCTCAGCCGTCGTTCGTCTTCCCCATCAGTTCTGCAGCCAGACAAGTCCTACAGTTCACCTCCCAAATGTTACAAATGCAACAAAGTTGGCCACATTTCCCGTCACTGTCGTTCGCAACCCATGTCTCCTCCAAAGTCTACTCCTGCCAAGTCGTCTCCTGTATCTCCGGTTCGGACGGTTGTTCGCAGTCTGCGTGTTCAGTCGGCTTGTCCCTCTCAGTCCCTCTTCACTCAGCACCGGCCTACAATAGAGTCTCGTGTCACTGGTGTCGTTCGATGGTTCAATTCTCGTTATGGCTTCATTTCCCGCCCCGAGGTTCAGCAAGACTACTTCTTCCTCCCGTCTCAAGTTCATCCTTCCTCATCCCAGCTTTCGTTGTGCGATGGAGAAGAGGTTCAATTTGATGTTGTGGATGGCCAGCCTCTCTTTGTGGCGGTCAACATTACTCGTCTCAAGGATCCCTGTTCACACTCTGCTTCCCAGTCGCCTTCCAGCTCTCCCATTTTTCAAGGTTCCCGCTCTCCCGATTCTCATGTTTCCGGACGATCGTCAGGCGCAGATGTAGCCCCGATTCAACAACGAAGACGCTCGTCCGAGGGGGAGTGATGAAAGATATTTATACTCAGCGTTTGTATTCTCATGGTCATTGTTTGTTTTGTAAGTAAAGTGCTCTCCCGTTTCAGTATGCAATGTTATCTGCAAGTGCGTACAGTACATACATCCGTAACACTTACGAATGTGCCTTGAACCAAGCCAAAAACAAGCCAAAATGGCTTAAGGGAGGCGTAAGCTCAGTCATACCGTTAATTTTGGTTGCTTTATTGCACGAAGGCTTTGCGTAGTACTTTGATACTATCTGTTGATTACGTACAGAAGATCTGATCGAAGCACTCAAACATAAGGAGTTCCATTTGCTGTCGGTCAGTGTTTACTGTGAGCACGGTGATCACCAGTTCATGCCGGCCGAGATGTCACTCATCGTTTTTACTCTCGAAGGTGGAGTGTCATTGGAGCGAACCTGGCTGGTGTCTCTACCCGGTGATTGGCACGCGATAGATGCTAATGCGAAACGACTCATTGCTCTGAAGGGTTAACTTCTTTTTTTTACTTACTGGCAGACAGGGGCTTGTATGTATTTCGGCTGATTAGTGCAGAATTTTGAAGTCCTGATGGGCAGAGGGGTTGAGGATGGTAAATCAAAGTCGATTTTTTGTTGGCTAAAATCAAGGATTTTCGATATTTTTCGTTAAAATGGTTAGCTATTTTGACCTCATATTTTCATTTTCCAAAACGTGGGTACTAGTACTGGACTGGTTCAGGTTTATCACTTGACTCCAGGCGCAGTTTAGCAATTTCAGCGTCCGATGTTCAGTCAGGGCACGGCATTCCGTTGAGCGACCAGAGATCGTCGTTGCTGGCCTACCGTTATTGTGCCGACTATTGCTCACTGTATTCGCAGTTGCACAAGCATTCTAAACACGCACAGTTCTTCTTCATTCTCTCCCGGAAATACAACGAAATGCAGGGCTCTCTCAACGCTGTCAAATGTGCGCGAGATGTAGAGTTGAAACGTGAGTTCACACAACATACAGTACGTACTGTCTTAGCTGGCACTGACACCATTTGGTACCGGTAAGGGGTAGTGGTGTCTATGCCTTACATGATGCCTTCTCGTTCTGTGGTAGTGCCATATGGTAGCATGTGGGCGGGGTGCCCTGCCATATGCTGTTAAGTTCCTGAGTTCAGCAGTTTGAGATTGGTGCCGGTTCTATTTCAGGCAATACAGCTTCGATCAGTCGCGATTCGATTCTTTGCATCGAGGATTTGGTGGAGGTTCTGTATACGATCAAGGAGCCGTTTGCGTCTGAGGCGGCGTTGCGCCAAGCTCGTGAGCTGTGCTCTCCCGATCCGGCTGCGCACTTATCATCTAAGCACATTCTCTGCGACTTCCACCGCAAGGCCAAGTATAAGTACTGTTCGCTGACCGAAATTAAACTGGCTTTGTAAGTTGCGGCCTGCTGTCTTTGCTTTGGCGTAGACTTGTCTATTCTCAGATTCGGTCTGTTCGAAGCGCTGCGAGAGCCGTACGGCTTGGCGTTGGGGCCCAGTCACAGACCGGTCGGCGAAAACACGTTGCCACCGATTTTTGAGGACTCTGAACAGGCCGGCGACAAAAAAGGCGCTCGACAGTCGGCAGGTAACCGTTGGTTGCTTCCACTGGATTGAAAGTGGTGCAGGCTTTTGTGACATTTCCGTTTCGGTTTATGCCACTCGTTTAGCTGTTGGCTTAGATGATGGTCCGTCTACGTCCGGTCGGTCCGTGCCAATGTGGCCAGGAGCTCTGGTCAAGACCACCAAAGACAAACGGTTGGACGCTGGCGCTGATGTCTCTCTCGGAACCAGTTTGGGTGGGTAGATGACATCCGACCTACCCGTACTTACAGTTGTTTTAGAGGGAAAAGTTGAACAGCCTAAAGATGGGTTGTCGTACTACAATTCAGATGAAAGCGCAGGTTTGCTTGTGTTTTTTATGCGTACAGTCGGGTTTTATGTTGCTAGTGTATAGAGTGTTCCCACACCCAGTCTCTGTCCCATGAGCCCTGTTCCATTTAGGGTTTATTGCGGCTCGTGGTATGCATCTGCGTGCAAGTCCCAATGAGGCAAAATACAAATCTAGAAGCTGTCTGAAACTTTCCTGATGCAGTCTGAAATTGTCTGTGCTTGAGAAAACTGGCCAGAATTAGTAATTTTGCTGGTCAAAGAAATTTCAAAATCGTTTGTGAAACTTGGATTAGTTTTTGATGCGAAACGCGAATCTGGCGTTAAAATTCTGCTAGCTCGCTGCTGGAAGAAGTTGAGTCAGAGCCTGCTTTGGTGGGTGCCACAAAAATTTTTCTCAAAGATTAGTCAACTTAAAGCCATTTTCTTGTTAAAACGAGGTCGCTGAATCTAATGGCATCCTCCGTTTTTTTTTCGAAAAACTTCAAAAAAGTTGATTTTTTGTCATTTGAAAATTTCAATCGATAATATTTCAAAAGCGGTACATGTACGGCCAGTTGACCCGTTTTCTTGTGCAGAAGCAGAGACAATTTTGGTGCACACAGTAAATGAAATGCTTTGGGGGTTGGGCGATTAACTTCCAGGTCTGAATTCAAGACTAACTTAGAAACATACAGTATTTATAGTGTATGATCCGATCCGATCCGATCCGATATATTGGGGGGGCCTGTACGGCCCTATGATCAGACCAACATGTCCATTTCATTACCCCATAAATTATAGTGTATGTATTGTATGTAGCAGGTCCTGTACTGTATCTGTGTATCAGGTGATCTGCAAGGAGGGGTAGAGGAATTAGGGTGTTTTGGTAAGGCAAAGGATTAAGCAGAAATTGTAACAAAATGCAAACACTGCGTCCCAATAAAATCGGGAGTGTTTGCGAAAAATTCCACTGGGGGTTTGGCCGGTTGCGGTAGTGGCACCCCTGTTACAACATGTACAGTACTGTATGATTAGAACAAACACAAACTCGAACACGTCTGTGTGAGCAAGCTTGCTGTCCACCTCGGCATTTTTGCGAAAATGTATATTTCAGATGTTGTAGTACTAGAAAACGTTTTTGAAGAAAAGTCGAAGAAATATGACTGGCTTATTGTGGACGATGGCTGCAGCGCAGAAGACGAAGTTGGTGAGTGAATGCAGTGAACACGATTAAAATTTCTTGGTGCTAAAGTACATTTTAGGAAGTGAGCTACTTTTGAGTTTTGTGAATAATTCCTTATACAGTCAGGCACTTAAACGCCGTTTATGGTACCCCACGTTCGGGACTGTGGTGGTACCGTATATGGCCCCTATCCATGGCCGTGGGGGTACATATGGTTCCACTAGCCTGGGTACCCTTACGATATGGTGTCGGTGCCATAAACAGCGTTAAGTGCCTGACTGTTACAGGGTTGCGTCGGCGTGCTTTGGGTCTAATGACCAAACTTGTATAGGCCTGAACAGACACCACAGAAAATCTGAAAAATTCCAAAGAACGGCCATTTTTATCATTTCTGTCAACTTTGACCATCTCTATCTCTCCCTGGAGTCGTTTGGCTTACCGTTAATAATATAAACGTAGTGTTCGAGTCGGCACCGACGGTAGATTCTAATATTGGCAGGGAAGCCGATTAGGTTAAGCCGTGGACTTAGAGCTCGGACCTCTCCACAACTTTGTTCGTGAGATTGACAGCACCTCGACGCATTAAAGAATTATTTTTCAAAACTCGCTTTTATTATGTTTTATCCAACTGCACTATTTTCTCTAAAAAAGGTTTATTTTAAAGACACGGCTTTCCGTACATACAAACAGTATGCACGGCCGTCATATTGTGTTTTGCAGAGCGAAACAAATGCCAATCGTTTGCTCCTGCTAGTGTTTCCGAGCATGTCACTGCTATTGAACAGAAGCTTCCACATACAAACGGTGACTCTTAGCACTTATTACTTATCCACGTTTCAGTGCTGGACATGTTTTGTCCGTGCATTATTACAAATTTTGTAGTATCGACTAGCTGGACTGTCCAGACCGCTGGGAGCGCTAGCGAGCAACAACGGTCCGAAATTCCGGAAGGATTTAGTCAGAAAGGTACAGTACTCTCTGTCTGCTAATTATGTTAACCCACCTTTAGAATGTGGCATAGCCAAGATTTTTCAAAGGGGTGTATAACATTGAAGAGGGCCAGAGAATTTTGAAACGTATCTACATTTTGCAGAAATGATGTGGAAGTCGTTGACTGATGACGAATTTCCATACAGATGCCGTGGATTGGGTCGAGGCTGGGCGTACAAATCTCTGTGATGCATAGTTCGGTGGTTTGTTACTGCATTTGCATCGTCTAGTTACAGTGCTCGTACGTACTAAGTCCTTGTCTGAGTAAGCGGGTCACTGTCAGCAACCTCTGCGTTTAGAAAACAGACCTACATGTCTCTCGAAATTCTGGCGCTACTTTGATTTCTTCCATAAAAGTTGGTTTAGAATAATTGATAGCACAAGCTGTTTTATGTTTGAGGGTTAGTTAAGTTGGGCCTGCTTTTTCATACAGGGACAGAAAGTGATGTATTGTTATGGAGCTGTTTGGTAGAAGTTTGTGTAGTGCGTACGTATTGTACGTACATGTTGTACACGGACACTATAGAGAGCGTTAGTTCGGTTAAAATCATTTATCTATTTATCTTGATTTGTTGTCGTTTCTTTGTTAAGCATAATCTACGGTACATGACTGCTTTCAAACTCTGGTGCGGCTTTACGCACAGTACGTACAATGTAGGTACAACGCGAGAGAAAGAATGACTTTCGATCCTCCTAAGCTATCGCAGAGGGCGCTGTAAAAACGGCGGACGCGTTTGGTCCGTGTCATAAAAACTGTGCATATCCGGACACTCTGAAGCGGTGCACTTAGCCTGTTTCAAAATTGATGCGGAATCGGAGATTTCTGACCTTATATAATAACTTTTGAAATATGGAAAAGTTCTAAATCTAAAATGGTCAGATAGTGCGTTTTTGAAAGCGACTAGTATCCGTAGGGCACGATGGTTTTCATCCTCCATCTACGACCGAGCGCGTCCATTTTGAACGAAATTCCAACCACATCGTCGTTTTCTTTCTGCAGTGATGTGTTTTCCCATCGCTCATACGTGGGCTGCGCGGTCGATTTGCGCGACAATTCGACACTGCCCATCGTCTGCTCTTTTTGCTTTTCTTCCATTTTTGCTACACGAGCAGCCCTACGAGCAGTCAAACTGTTGAGTAAGGCGTAGGAACCATAAGCCAATGCTGCCGCTACCAGCATCAACAACACGCACAATACACCGGTCATGAAGCCTCTGCTCATTCCTGCCTTCTTCCAGTCGATCCAGTACTGAAACCGGTTGTTTTCTTGCAATCCAAGTGTTCTCATAAAGCCAAACAATCGCCTACTTTTTGATTCCATGCGCCGTCTCGACTTTGCTTCCGAATAGCTTTCACGTCGATTGTCCCGTTGAAGACGCAGTTTGGGTCAACGTTTGGTTTCCACGAATCGTCTGCTTGACAAACCAGCTCCGCCGAGCCGTTTAGGCTGTAGCCCTTAATGCAGGATACGGTTATTTTGTCGGTTGCTGCGAAATTAGCCTTTTCTGGAGTGATTACGCCGTGTGTTACCGTAACGTTCGGACATCCGGCTGCAAGACTAGCGTACTGTATTATTTGCAGCCAATCAATCTACTTACTGTGAACCGGATTGAGAAAAAAGCCAAACACGCCGAACGGAATGAAAAACATGTTAGTCATTGCGCCGGTTGCTGATTTTCGACACCAGCAAGCAGAATCTAATCTTTTGGTCTTTACTTATCGACCTGAGACGGCTATACATAGCAACGCGTACAAAACAATAGACATCATTCAAGTTTAAGCAAGTATCTGTTCGAAGTTGCGGCGGCCGTGGGCTCGCTGGGACCGTTCACGGAAAACACACGTAGCTTGGATCCCGGTCGGTCGAAAAAACTATCCACTCTACCGCGAGTCTCTGTTCTTGTGCGTCGTAACTCTTCTTTTATAAAGCCTGGCAATACATAGACATGTGTTGCAATTGCAATTTCACTCTACACACGTAATGGTGATGCACCTGTCAAAACAGATCCGATGAGCAGTAAGGTAATAAGCAACAAAAGACCACTGAATGTTGCCTTCCACAGATGTACCGCATCAATCAACCTTTGAGTACCGAATGTCATTACCAATCCAAATGCCTGAATCAACAATTAATTGGATGGAAGCAATAGTTCTTGGCCGTGCTTAGCAAATTTTTGTCGTACCAAATTTTGACTAGAAAAGCTTACGTAAAGCTTTACTGCTTTGAGGAAGTACTCGACTCAACGCTGCGTTGGCCTAACGCAAAATTCCAGGTAGCTGCTGCGTAGTGATAATGCGAGCGATCGGTCGGGTCTTGTGTTGCGGAATTATGTATCATCATATCACGTCATGACGAATTATTAAGAGCCGGTCTCTGACTGGATGGACCCTTGGTATTTAAAGTTGGATTTTTGACTTTCGCCGATTTAGCCCAAACTCGGTGTGATAATAGTACCCAAATGAGTTGTCCTTGAATCCAGAAGGATAATTTGATTCGACGCTCCAACTTGAAGTTAGACGCTCCCAAAGTTTGAGCCGCTTAACTATGGGACCGAAAATTTGGACGCGATTTTCTCGCGTGTAAATAGGAGTTGCAATCTAATATTTTGGGGTTTTTCTACACGGTTACGGTTTACTGGTGTAAAGGGGGCTGGGCCAATCGACTGACTACATACTCCCCTACCTACCAATCTGCATTAAAGCTACTAGAAAATCACTACCAAGATAGAAAAAGAATAAACACATTTATGTATCTTTAAAATCCACCACTCAAATTGGAAAAATTCGAAAAAAAATATTTTTCCACCTTCTTTGACCCCCGAAAAATCCCCCTGGTACCAGATGTTTTCATTCCAGAATTTTGTAGCGCTATCATTTCTACATCAGCTGGTGTAGTCATATCGGGTGTTGGAGGTGAGCAAAAACATCTGGACGACTTTGAAGCATAAAAATCGATTCAAAAATCAGTATTTTAGCGCTAAAATTTGGGACTGAAAATTTGGACGCGAATTTCTCGCGTGTAAATAGGAGTTGCGATCTAATATTTTGGGCTTTTTCTACACATTTATGTATCTTTAAAATCCACCACTCAAATTGGAAAAATTCGAAAAAAATTTTTTTTCCACCCTCTTTGACCCCTCAAAACCCCCTGGTACCAGATGTTTTCATTCCAGAATTTTGTAGCGCTATCGTTTCTACATCAGCTGGTGTAGTCATATCGGGTGTTGGAGGTGAGCAAAAATATCTGGACGACTTTGAAGCATAAAAATCGGTTAAAAAATCAGCTGATCAAAACCGATTTTTATGCTTCAAAGTCGTCCAGATATTTTTGCTCACCTCCAACACCCGATATGACTACACCAGCTGATGTAGAAATGATAGCGCTACAAAATTCTGGAATGAAAACATCTGGTACCAGGGGGGGGTTTGGGGGGTTTTGGGGGTCAAAGATGGTGGGAAAAATTTTTTTTCGAATTTTTCCGATTTGAGTGGTGGATTTTAAAGATACATAAATGTGTAGAAAAACCCCAAAATATTAGATCGCAACTCCTATTTACACGCGAGAAAATCGCGTCCAAATTTTCGGTCCCATAGTTAAGCGGCTCAAACTTTAGGAGCGTCTAACTTAAAGCTGGAGCGTCGAATCAAGTTATCCTTCTGGACTCAAGGACAACTCATTGGGTACCATTAACACACCAAGTTTGGGCTAAATCGGTGAAAGTCAAAAATCCAACTTTAAATAGGGATAAGGCTCGATCATGTCAGAGACTGGCTCTTAATTTGGCGCCCGAAGCGGTCAAAGGATGCGAACATCAGCAAACATTATTATTATTCGCATCGCCCTGTTTTTTGTGAAAAAACTTGCATTGATTGCGGCTTGTTATCGGCTTGGTTAGCTTAGCTGATGTAAGATATGCCGCTGAATGTTGCAGGTAAGTGGGGTGTTTGTTTGTTAGATCTTTCTGGCTTGGCTAGGTTTATTTCTTGGTTTCAGGACAATTCTGTTCAAGATCGTGAAAGAAGAGCACAGCCCTTCGCATCCGTCGCATACACTGAGCCGGGCGCCAATTAAATAAAAGAAGTAAACATTTGTTGATGAGATGATTGATGATATCCGCAGACAGCTCATCAAAATTTATGCCTGCCTCCTAATTTTCATCCAAAAGCGACTTTTATTTATTCACACGTTTATAGGTTGTTAAAAAGCGGAAATTTATTTTTAGCTTTAGTTTGAGAAGATGGATCTTTCAGCTTTAGATCTCATCTGAAAGAGCAATGGCCGATCGAATGGTTGGTTGCCGGATGCCGGTTAAGGAGAAATCACTGAGTCGGGTACCGTAACCGTTTAAAATGAGAGAGTTCAACACAGAGCGATTTTCTCCTGTTTTTCAGGTTTTTAATGCTTTTTGTCAATTTTTGGCTCAAATTCAGGACAGTAAGTGGGTGCTAAGTTTCCCACAGCGCTCAGCGTGCCTCCAATAACCATTATTTAAAAGCTGAATGGTGTACTTGAAGAATAGGCGCCAAGAGGAACGCAAGTCTACGAGTTGGCACAACAGCGTTTTCGAAGGTTTTCGTTAGTTAAAAGATTCCTGAAAGCATACATGTAACAGGGGGTCTGCCCCCACTTAGGCCAGACGGGACCCCCCCCCCCCGAGACGATTTTGCTGACCCCGCTCCGACTTGTCTGGCAAGTAATTTTTTGAACAAATTTTTGCGATTTTTTACAGTTTCAAACACAAAAATTGCCAAAATCGCCTGCAAAGCAGCACTTTTTTAGCTGTATTTCAGCCGAAATTAGCGATTTTTGGCGATTTTTAGCCAAAAAATTGCGATTTTTTCGATTTTTGATCGTTTTTTGTGCCCAACCCCCTCCCAAAATTTTCGCTCAGCCCCCCCGGACGGTACCAGACCCCCCAACCCCCTCCCCTTCGGCGGATGACCTGTTACATGTATGTCTGAAAGTGGCACCGCTGTGCGTGCATTATGCAATCAGCTCTAGAATAATGGCTTCCGGAGGCACTCCAGCTTTGTGCGAAACTTAGCACACACCTCAAATTCTGAATTTGAGGCAAAATGCATAAAAATGTTAAAAAATTGAAAAACTGGAGAAAATGGCAGTGTTCTGATGAACTGTTCACTTCAAATGTTTACAGTGCCGGACAAAGTGATTTCTATCTGGTCGACGACCAACCAGTCGATCGGCCATTGTGCGCTTTTTCAAAAGAGTGAGACCTTTTTATCCCCAAACCTGTTTTGATCCCAAAAAGGTCCGTAAAATCCACGTTTAGACCGCAAAAAAGTCACTGAACCCTCACTATTTATTTAGTGCCGAGAACCTGTTTTGGACCATAACTTTACCATGCCAAAAAAGCAACTACAAGGATTTCGTTGGCTTACTTGAGCTGAAGCGTTGAGAAGATTAGAGGTCATGCCTTCGTTGATTGGGTACGTAATTTCGGCGGCAAATTCAAATCCCAATGGTAGATAGCCTGTTTGAAAGAACCTGTAAAAAGAACGCAAATTCACGTGCTTTATACAGACTAATAACAAATTACCCCAAAAATATGGAAGTGAGGTAAAGCGACCAGAGATGGTCGGGATTGCCCAATACTATGGACGCTGTAAAGGCGATCATTCCAACAAAACTTAGTATGTACGCTGTTAATATTATAAGTCTGCAAGAAGATATGGAATACTTTTTAAGCAGGTCTTGGATTTTACTTGAATTTGTGAGTTTTGTCCAGTAGAACTCCTATTATGAGCATCCCAACCATGCCAGATATTACCATGAACAAGCCAATTTGACCAACTGCCATTTGGTCGTCCTGAAGATTGACAATATCTTTATAATTGCATGTTTTAGGGAGGAGACACCCAGTCATGTTTTCTCTGAACGGGCTACATCATCAACAGAATGCGATCTAAACAAGCAAAATGGTAAGAAATTAGTATCGGAAAACTCACTGGATAATAGGTGATAATGACAGTGTTGAGCACAATGGAAATGCCGTAAAAGGCACCGGCGTTTAAGCCTGAAACAGCTTTATATTACCGTGGCAGTTCAATATGCCACACTACCGTAGGTTGCGAAGAGCAGGATAAATCCTGGATGCACTGTGAGACTTTTGAAACTGTCCCAAACAGGCTGTCTTATGTCGTTGTACTGAGCGGCTGCTTGCGCTGCACTTGGCGGCTTCGGTGGCTGCTCGCGAAACACTACATGGAAATTATCAATGCGTATACCATACTGTACATGTCGTTTGGGAGGTAAAGGAGGCGGCCCCCCAAGTCCGAGTTTTCGGAAAAAGTACCCCATTGAACTGCTTTGGGAACTGTTTGATCGATGGTGTTTAAACTTGGAGGATACAGTGTTTGCGGGGCTGCATTATGTACATTGGCCGGAAAAATCCGGAGGGGTGTAGGGGGTCTAGAGTCGTGCAGTGAGTGAGTGCAAAAATCTCCTATTTTGTCTTAAAAAGTGAAAATTTTCTCCCTCCGGATGGGGAGGGGTGGGGCGAGGGGGAGTATGACCGGCCGAGGGGTATTTCCCTTCGAGGGGAGGGGGTAAACCCCTAGCCCTCCTTCGGCCCATGTATGCGGGATTGGGGTGTGAGCCAAAATTTTCATGAGGTTTCGGTCTAGTACTAACGATATCGCTCAAAATTGGAGTTTAGTGCTAAAAATCGGGGAGAAAAGGTTTTTGAAACACTCTCGTTATTACAGTACATACGTACATACAATGTACAATGTAAGTGTATGTGTCATTTCTAACGAAAAGCACACTAAACTTACCAAATAAAACTAAGATGAATTGAATTGTTGTAACGACAGCTGTCAGGTAGAACATGAATCGTAGATCTGCAGCCACGGTCGACTTGTCGTTCTCGTTGTCTGGCTTCGGCACAAGGATGGGAGGCAGTATGAAGCCGAGGGCTACTCCCACACTGTTGCCCAGCACTCCGATTGAAGTCGCTGTGGCCACTTCGTTGGCACCGAACCAGGTTGCTGCTAGTTGTGGAGGTATACCCAACAGACAGACGTTCGAAATGGCTGCGAAAACTTCGCCTGTCATTGATAGCCAAAATCTGTCGGGTATGGCACTGGGTACTTTTATCCAGGAGGCTGAAATTGGTTTCTTTGAAACATGACGAAAACATTATTTAGCAATCAGTACAAGTACCTAACGCATTGAAGCCAGTGGCAAGGACAGCCATGTTGAACAGACCATAGACATCTAAAAGGTAGTTGATTGGCAGAACTAATAAGGGGTAAGTGACCATGTATGTCATGGCCATCCAATCTAAAGTTAAAGCATCGACGTTGTAGAATTTGGTGAGGACATCAGTAATAGAGGCATATTCATTCCATTGAAATGCATTTGTCGCCGAGTAAGAGCAGAAAATGGCCAACATGAGCCAGCGCTTTTTGTACACCCTTGTTTCCATTGCCCCCCTGTGCTATGACAGCCGATAGGCACTCAACTCTGCTGCAACATTCAACAAACACTGTGCACAACTAATCAGATGGAGCTACCAAACCGAAAGCGGATTAAAAATTTGATCGTCTGCCACGGGCTGATAAACTGACAACGCCGTGCTGTTCCTACGATATCAATCAGTGATACGGTTTACGACAGGTACACCCTTTTTCTGTATAACGCTTCCTATACTAAAACAACGCTGAATCGGAGTTAAGCAACTGCTGTCATCTAAAGTGCAATTGCGCACGCCAATGATGCGAGACCTCACACATCCAAGTTTATCAGAGCTCAAAATTCTCTAACAGCATCCAAAACTTCATTCTTGCCAACAAACAGAAACGAATAAGCTAGATATACAAAAATAAAACATCTTACTATTAATTTACTGAACACAGTAAAAACGGACTAGATTTTATTGACTAAACCTTCAATAAAACGCTATGATGACAGCTGAGTTTCACAGGTTTCGCGCCGCTTACGGGCTGAGTTTTTGCAGACAAGCAAATTCTATCTTACACCAGACTCAGAATGTGCAATACTTCATTATTGTTCAAAATTTGCTTGTATCCGGTCCGCAAACTAAATTCGATGATAGCAAACTAGACGTTTGGACTAGGTTGGAGGTGCGGGACCGTGTTTACGTTGGCACAGCCAGTGTGGCAGAAAAATACAGTCAGAAGACAGCACACGAACACACTCCCGAACAAACTGAGACTGCACATGGTAAACATAAATTACTAGAACGACCATTGTTACAACATGCAAAATATACTCTTCCTACTACAATTATTCACTGATCAGTAAGATCGGAAAACGCACGTATTTACACCACATTGTATACAACTACTGCTCCTGCCTCCAGTCCTGATCATTGATGGCCGCCCAGCACGGGGAGATATTGACAGGTGACAGCGACTTATAAAATCTATTTACCATTAAAACGAACACGAACAACCGCATAAACAATGTACAGTGTCAGCACCTGCCGCAAACATTTACATGTCGGGTGGCTACGCGAATGTGTCCTAACCGGAAGTGCGGTCGGGGCAGCCTCTGCCGGTGGTATCACAGTGCATTGGGAGCCGTTAGAACTCGGCGAACTCCTTCGCACACTTTTCTGTGCCCGAAATTCGAAGCGGCTCTTCCTCGTAATCGTCGAAATTGCTCGTGTCACCGGGACCGCGGCATTTGGGCAAGAACGGCGCATCCACCTGAAAGACCACAGTGGTCGGTATTGGTGATTGGCTCCGATCGGTCGACGGGCTAAACATCGCCACGACTACGATGGTAGCCCTCATGCACGGATAGAGCAGACATTGGCCCCGCGCCAGTCAAAGCGAGCAGGGAGAACCGAATCGATGGTGCTTTGGTGGTGCGGCTGGCTGTGAATGCGAAAAACCGAGCGAAAGAGAAGGAAACAAAAGAAACCAAACATACTCACAAAACACAGTAGAAACGAAAGTCAGAATGAGGCGAAAATGTCGACCAAGACAGGCTCAGCACTGATCTCAAACAGACTGATGCTTTCCTTGATCTCCTCAACGAAGTGGCGCGTGTCCTCGGGTCCATCGAGCCGGGGGTAGAGCGCTTCGAACTGTGCGCCCTTGCTGTTAGCAGAAGCAGAGAAAGAGGCAGGAATGATCTAAAGCCATGCACCCAAGCTACACACATGCTTAACGTACTATGTAAATGGGCAATCTTAGAGGTGGTGTGAGTATACGGACTAAGACAATGAGACGCCACGGGGTTAGAAGCCCTGGAACTGGCTGTGAAACATGTCGTAAAGTTTGTCTGTGAAGTGGACCCCAGGCGCCAGGCAAGGATCCTCTTCAAAAAAATCGAACAGATCTCCGGGTGCTTTCGAATGTGGAATATGGTGCGGTTCTACACTAACCTGCAGAGAAAAGAAAAACTACAACGTGTATAGTACGTGCAGGAAAGTGAAACAAGCTGGGCACGTAAATAACTAAGGTTCAAACTAATGAAAGTGACATTTACATTTTGAAACAACTAAAAACTGGATCATTAGTGTCAGGCAGATTGAGAAAAACTGCCAACCTTTCGCTGATAAATGGCGATCCAATCAGTGGTGCCGTACCACTTGTGGTTTTTAATGTCTGCTACGCCATTTTTGAGATTTCCATACCGCTTTGTCAGATCCACTTGTAGCAAGTTTTTCAGCAAATCCTTTAATTCGTTTGAAAAATGTGAAGGGAATTTAACCTGAAATCCAATTACATGTCTCCACAGCAGTCAGAACTGACCCCTGGATATACAGGTCTCATTCAAGAAGGGAGTATTTCGGTACCTTGCCGGAAACAATCTTTTCGTAGATTTGGATAGGCTGATCGGCAAAGAATGGGGGATAGCCTGCTGCCATTTCATAGATCAAGACGCCCAATGCCCACCAATCTACTGCTTTGTTGTAACCCTAAAATAAGTTCTCCACTGCAGTACGTACGTAGTTTGTGCTGCGATTTGAGACATGCAGCCATCACTTCCTGCTTCAGCTTGGCCTATCTAAGGCCTTTGGGCCACTGCATCAGGAGCGTACGGCTCTACTTGGATGCTCAATTATTGATGTGGCGAGCTTTAGGGCCAGAGTGTTGGCAGCAGAAATCGATGGTTGCCACAAAACTGGAGCCTATTTTTAGCTAATTTAGCGGATGACGCACAATACCTTGCTGAGAATGATTTCAGGGGCTAAATACTCGGGGGTGCCACATAATGTCCACGTTCTGCCTTTAACCCGTTTTGCAAAGCCAAAATCTGTAATCTGAAATCACAGAAAAGTGCATGCAGCAAGCAATCGAAGAAAACAGCAGCAGAGTACTTTGAGATATCCAGTGCTGTCGATGAGCAGATTTTCTGGCTTCAAATCTCTGTAAATTAAATCCAAGGAATGCAAGTATTCGAAGGCTAACACGATCTGCGCCGCGTAGAAGCGCGAATGCGGCTCTGAGAATCGGCCGATTCGCCGAAGGTGCGAGAACATCTCGCCGCCAGATATAAACTCCAGCACCATGTATAAATTTGAATTATCCTGAAACGGTCTGATTCCTTTCCGCTTTCATTACTTATCGGGAAAGCAGACCTTGAAGGAAAAATCCATTCTAACAAGGAAAGGGAAGTCAATGGCCTGGAGAATTCGCTTTTCGTTCAGCGTGTGCTCGACCTGCTTTAGCTTGACCACTTTCTGCTTGTCCAGTATCTTCATGGCGTAGTAATTATTAGTCTGCTTGTGTTTGACCAACATGACCCGCCCAAACGACCCTGTGCCCAGGGTCTTGATCCGGTCGAAATCATCTAAGCACGCGTTATTCTGAAACAGTGTTCTGTCTGTCAGTCGGAACGCTAATGTCGCCGGTGACGTAAAGCAATGGCAGGCGGACGCCACACTAATACAGTTAAAGCTGCAGCTAACGAACGTATATGTCAAGTATGTGTAGGCTTTGATCTAATAAGGACACGTTTGTGCGTGTGTGGCGCGTATGAGTGTGTGGGCGACGAAGACAGTTAAAAAGTAGTTCTCAACAATCGATAGAGGACAAGCGGCTGTACGACCGCCCGGAGGCTTCTGTTCTAGCAGTCTCCAATTTAGCACCAGCCGCTTGTCCCGAATCGATACGCCGCGCCGCGCTAACAGGGTCCGGCAGGTCTAAACTACACATGGCGCTGCACTAATGGCTATTCCTGTCTGTTCAGCTATTACCGCCACCCGTATCTGGTAACTGCTGAACACCAAGAGCTTTCAGTAGCCAAAAATAGCCTGCTATTTTTTAAATAATTGCCCCTCGCCATCAACAGCTCAGCAGAGCGTCTAGTCTATTATTGCATCGGTGCAGGCAAGTAAACCGGTTACCTGAGCGGGGTTATCCCAGCGCTGCTTAAACTCCTCACGAGCCTTCTCCAAGAATTCTTTAACTGAAACAGAAACAGAGGTTAGACAGAGTGGGACGGTGCCAACACAGACACAGTGACATGACGAGAGGACAGCACATGTACGGCCGTGGCAGTACTAAGAGCAGACGAACGTACAGTATTTTGCTTGGGCTTTTTTGCTCATTTCCTTCGAGACAGCGACTGGGGACTGAGCGCCTGAGGCAGCAGAGGCTGCATTGCCAGTCAAAGTGGTCAAAATGCTCCGAATTTCAGGCGCGAGTTCTGGCCGACAGGCGCGCGTTAACTATATCAGGGCTCTCGGATTAGATCTTCTTAGAGGCGGCCGTCAGCAGCTACTAACAACTCGGTCGGTGCCAGAGAGGAGGAAGACCAGTGGACGAGTTAATGAGTGCATGTGGCAGCTACGACCAAGCAACATGTGGCATCTTTTGTTAATGACGCGTAGAGCCACAGCAACGCAATTAGTTCCAATCGAACCACTAGTGCCAAGAATGTGTCGGCAGCCTACAAGCCCGGCCTAAGCAGCCGCTTGCCACTAAAGCTGTCTGTATATCGGCCGGGCACAGGGACAGCCACCGGTGTGTGACAGGCTTTGATAGAGGCCCACGCCACATTTCATATGTATAAGCCGGCGTATAATTGTCCCCAGCACCGGAAAGCCACTCGTGTCTAATCTATCGCCTGTAATGACACTCTTTGACGCCACACCTCCACAAGCTCGGTCCCTACTCGCTGCTATCTCTAATTAACGCGCCTCGGGCTAATAGACAACTCGTGTTTCCAGCTCTCCGCTCCGCTGCTAACTACAGCTTATTTGCCGGCTCCAACCATTCCGCACTGCACCAACACTTCACTAGGTCTACCTGGCCAGTGCTTGGCCGAATCGGCGCTGCCCGTCTTTTTCTTGCGAATCGACTCGCGGAACTCGCGGGCTCCAAACATGTTCATGTCGAAGGCCGGAGCAAAGAGAAGTGACACTGCTTCAACACATGATCTGCATTGAGCAGAGCAACACAGAGCGCCTTTGAGTCTGCGGAGCGAGCGCTCATAGCCCACCAAGCGTGCGATGTGAAAGGTTCAACGCATCGGTCAGCCACGGCGCCTGGCAACCACGCTCGTCCGAAGCGAAGCGTTCTGCTATTTAATAGCTGCCCCAGAGCTTTCAGCCGTTCGCTAAGTGATTTCTGCGTGTGTGGTGTGAGGAAGTAAAAGCGTGTGTGGCAGGCACACCAGTGCAGTTACCAAGGTGATCTCTGCTAGAGGTGCGGTACAAGCGTGCAACAGTGACACACGCACGACACGGCCCGCTATAGCTAGTGTTACAACTACTGCAACAACTTACAGAAAGACTCATAGCCAGTCGCTCTGATAACAACATAACCCGCTGAAAAGCAAGATCAAACACTCAGGCCATCACTTTGCAATGGACACAGTTGCGGGGCTGGAACGTAATCAATAACGAAACCGAGTCAAAACCAAAATAGCAGTTTAAACTAAGCCAAGTCAGACAGCCAACTTAAAATAGACTGTTATATAGACGCTAGACGACCGATGGTTATGTCAATCAAAAATCAGAGTCGTTTTCCCCGTGACGCGCACCCCGCAAACGGATTCTGACTTATCAACACCTATTTGCAAGCTGGACAAACAGTCTGTTGCTATGCCTCGCCCAGCACACAGCTGACGCAGTTGTTTACGCACAAAGCCATTGGATGTGTTCAAATCATGCGTCGGATAGATACAAAGCCGGTAAAAAGCAGTCTATTCTATTAGACGGCACAAAATCTGCCGAATTAGCGGCGTCCCTCCAGACGGACTGGCACAAAAATGAGCCTGACAAGCGGCGCATTTGTCATGAAGGCAACTGCCCAAACCACCAGGCAATACTGTGCTCCCACCCAAAATTAGCCGTTCCAAGTGGGAACCGCGAGAGCACAGACAGGCGCAGCCATTAATTATGCATACAGTGTTTGGCCGTTTTGCAAAGTCCATGGAATTTAGCAGGCCATTAGCGCAAACCGAACCAACTACCTTCGTCGTGGGCTGCAGTAGCCTGAACAGCACCCATAACGCACGATCAGACAGAAGACATGAGGTGTGCAAACTGAACCCAAACAACCGACGCGGCCGGAGTAACTGGCAGCGCCGGTGGTGCCAAGAGGAGGCGGCTGAGATTTATGGGCGCCGGTGCCGAGTTGTAGCGCGGGCGCGGGGTCGGGGCCAGGCAAACTTACGCCAGTCCAAGTACTGGTGAGTGATGAAGTCGGAGCGGAAGGCGCGCAGGGCTTCCTTCGCACGTGCGCTCTTGTCCTCGCGCTTCTCCCGCACAGTGCGTCCGAAGAAGAAGGAGGAGGCTAGCATGGAGGCTGCGCCGAGAAATGTGATCAGGCAAGGCCGTGCAGAGACTGCGGTGACGCGTCCGTAATTAATAAGGCGACTCCAGTTGTCTGGGCGTTGAGGAGACCGGTCCGTCCGACAGTGGCACGACCACCATCGATCTCGTCCGATGGACCAAAGCAAAGGACCGCTTCCGAACCTGCGCTCAAATGAGCGGTGAGCGGGCCGGCCGAGCTCCAGGGACGCCCGATCGGATAAACCACTCAGTTGGCCAGTGACGGAAATTCGAGAAAAATGAACTGGCCGCCATCCCAACCCAATCGACCAAACCAGTGGACGGCCAGGCTGCTGGCGCGTGTCCCGACCACGGAGCCACCAACAGTTGGCAGCTCTCACCTTTCGCTGGGCGCGCCCACCCGCCAACGCTACTACTGCTACTACAAGGCTAATTGGCCAAACAGACTTACAGTTGCCTGAGGAACCCTTGGACACCTGGCCGCCGCCACTGGCCGACTCGGACTGTTCGCCCTTGCGAAGGAACTTGAGCATGACTGGGAAGGGATGGGCGCACTTTTTATGCCCTGTACAGGTGCGGGCTCCGATTGATCGGGCGGGACGCGTGTGCTGCTGCCGCGAATTTCACTTGTGATCGGCGGCGGAAGATCGAAGTCAGCAAGGCTGTCGGCCAGGCCGGCCAGCAGCTCTCCGATCAATGCTTGCTTGCCAGCCCAACCGAGCCGCCGCACGGGCACACAGCGATTTTATAGGCCAGAGTGGGGCAGCTAAATGAAATATCCGTCTTTAGCACGGCTCGTTCATTACTTGCCGCAACCAGTGGCTCCCATTTTTAACGCACATTAGCACCAGCCTCTATTTTTGGCTCGGCACAGATACACTGCCTGGCCAGTTCAGACGCTTCTCACACTGATAACTACAGTACTGCACTGCCGTTGCAGCTGCTCCTCCTAAAGCACGCCACGCTCGCCACATGCAAACCTTCGTTCTTGGCTCCATGCCGTTTCCGGAACATTTTGATGGAGGAGGACCAATAGCTCTGGAGGCGTTGAAGGAAACAATTGCAGAGACATAAGTCAAGCTAGGCTCGTCTTCGATTGAGCGTCATGGCGTAGACTGCGTATAGGAGGGCCAAGTCAAATTACGGAATCTGACTACAGGATGCTCCCATGACAGATGAGTGCCTTGTTTTGCCGCATCGGCCTTCTGGGAAGCTGACACAAGGAAAGACCCAGATGCAATGGAAATATGCACGGCCAGTTGCAATGAAAGCACACCATTTATCTCGTCCTTGCATGTCTCTCTCATGCATGCAATCCCGCTCCATCGAGATGGCCGCCATTTGGTCCCCTCTTACATTTGTTTGATGTAGTCATCCAGTCTATACTACGTACCCGCTCCGTCCTTCAACTGTTCTTGCTCCTACCACCACTATTTCAATTCAATTCTCCACTGACTGACTGACTGCACTGAACAGGTTCATTTCCAATGCTATGCACTCTTTTCAAGGAACGATTGGTTCTGGTCAAGCATACATGGCCCGGAAAAATCCGGAGGGGGGTAGGGGGGTTGGAGACCTCGGGGGAGGGGGGGTCCCCCGAAAAAAGGCCAAAAAACGCCTATTTTGCCTTAAATAAGCGAAAATTTCCTCCCTCCGGGAGGGGGGTGGGTGGGGGAGGGAGGGGTATGGCCGGCCGAGGGGGTATACCCCCCTTACCCCCCGGCCCATGTATGTGGTCAAGTACGGCAGCAGCGTTGCATTGTTTAAAATAGTTTTACCTACTGTACCTATTGTTGTACGCACGTTTTTTGTTTTGTGCGCAAATAACATTGAGAATACATATAACCGGTTGGTCATCCGCCGAAAATGTGGCGGGTTTTGGTCCAGACCGGAGGACTGATCCCAAATTCCGTTAGTAGGGCAGAGTACCAAAATCGCTAAACATCAGTATTCTTGGCTAAAAAAGTCTAACTAATATTAGATTAGGCTCAGATTAGACACGGGGGAAAAGGGGCCTGAGTGGGGTTGGCCCTTCATGCCTGACTTACCCCCCAGGCCGACTCCCTCAGGAATTTTTTAAAACAATTTTGTATACAAACGCACGAATTTGGTGTAAATGAGCTCAAAATAGCTTATTTTAACGAAAAATAAGCCAAACCCCCTTGATTTTAGCAAAAAAATCTGAGTTTTTGCTTTACCATCACCTGAAACCATCTCAAGTTTACAAACTACCGTATAGTGCTGTTTATAGTACCCCCCTATTTATAGTACCCGGGGTACTATAAACGGCACTTAGTGCCATATATAGTACCCGGGGTACTATAAATGGAGACAGATTTTCATTCTGAAATGAGCTGTTATAAATACCAAACGTGCGAAAAATACAGCATTTTTGCTGGTAAACCTTGTTTGTATGAAGAAAAACAGTAGATAATGCAATCATAGAGGTTCTGATGGAAGTGCATAACCTATTTTTTACATCAAATCGGTAATTTGAGCAAAGAACTTCACATACTCTTGTTAGTTTCTTATAGAGCAGATTTCGTAGGTGCCATATATAGTACCCGGGTACTATAAATGGATTCAGTTTTATTTTCGCAAAACCCTAAGTGCCATACGTATATAGTACCCGGGTACTATAAACAGCACTATACGGTACTACCCTTCGCCGAAATGCTAGCCCGTTTCTGGCTCAGATACAGCTATTTTACAGGTAATTTTTGTGCCTGAAATCAGTGGCGTATCCAGGATTTCGGAAAGGGGGGTGTAAAATTTTGAAAGTGCCTGGTTGGGCCGCTGCCCAAACAGGGTAAGAAAATTTAGCAAATTTTGCCTTTAAAAACGCGTTCAAAACACATTCCACGCTTAAAATTAACAGGAATTACAAGTTTTAGTAGGTTAAAGTGGCCTGGGCTAGAAAGTTTTGAAAATGTAGCCTTCAAAACCGCATTTAAAAGGCATTCTGAGCACAAAATGGACAGTTTTAGTGCATAATTCATTACTTTCGCTTATTTTTGGCAGACTTTCTCTTCCTACCTCCACCGCAAAGGGGGGTGTACCCACCCTACACCCCCTGGATACGCCACTGCCTGAAATTGTAAAAAATTGCCAAAATACATAGGTCCAAAAATTGCGTCGCAGAAAAATCGAGGGAGGGGGAATCGTCTCAAATTCATCTCATCTTTGCCGGTGCGGGGGGTAAACCCCTCTCTCTGTGACATGTGTACATGCACGTACGTATGAAATCGATCTACATACATTGTACACGTACGATAGGGCCGTTCATAAACGAAGTCGTTCCAGAAGGTGAGGGAAGTCGGCTAAAATACGATAGCAGACGACGCACCTACAATACTTACGTAGAGGTGAGGGAGGGGTTAGCAAAAAACGTCGTCGCTTTTTCCTGCTTTTTAAGGAACGGCCAGGCGGTGAAAGGCAAAACTTCTATTCGAAAGTGTGTTATTTTCGATTTATGTACATAGTAGATTCTGCTAAATGTTTCTACCCATGGAAAAGCTTCTCAAAGCATTTAGTATGGATTTATTCAATTGTGTATGCAGTATGGAAGCAAACAGAAATGATAATACTGTATGTACTGTACTTTTTGTTCCGGAAGGGAGGGTAAACTAACAACGACGTCGCCTTAGTGGGGGGGGGAGTGGGTTCCCGAAACGATGGAAGGCGACTTTGGGAGAGGTCCGAAAAAATCGAGATTTAGGAACGACGTCGTTTATAAGCGGCTCTACACCTATAGCAAAAAGCCTACACAAGTAGAAAGAAAAGACAGATTATGATAATTTGAAGAGTAGTGAAGTCTACATACTATACAGTATAAAGGAAAAATTTGAGACCAGTATACAAACAAGGTAGATAAATGTGACCTACTTTCACCTCAAGCATTCAGTTTTGATGAAACAACCCCAGTATTCTAACAAACACCGAATCTTTTTCCTGAGTCAGTCAGTAGCCGTACGTACAGTATTATATTAGAGAGTTTGTTGGTTCCCCAGCTCCTACCCGTTGGCCGGTCGCCCCTACCCCACCCTGAAACAGTTTCCAAGACCCCACCGCAGTCGAAAAATATACTCTTACTGGGTGGGACTAGTGCCCCAGTCCAGTAATAACAAACAGACATTAACAGACAGAAATAACTAAAGCTTTCAACGAACTCTATCACCAACATTTTTGCGGATTTTGAGTTCTTTATAACGAGACACTACCTTGCATCGCATTTCTAGAATAAATTGCCCAGGTTTTAGCATACTCAGTCCAGTGAGCGGCTGAATCTCCCAGACCAAGCACTATTTGAGCAAAACATGGACGTAGTCAGAAAAATTTACTTAATTTGCATAGAAATTTAATTATAAAGTTATTTTTAGATGTTTTTCTACAACTTTTTTATCGAAAATACATACAATATAGAAAAAATTCCTATCTTTTTGGCTTATACTCAAACGTTTCGTTCTCGGTCAGTACATACATACGTACAGTTCTTCATTGATTTGACTCTAACTTCAAGCTTTATCATACATGTACATGTACTGTACGTAGCTGGGTTTTCTGCTGGGGGGATTTTTCTGCTCCAAAATAGGCTTTCAGCACTATGCCCAAAGGTGGTTTCAGTCATACATGTTACAGGGGGGTCTGAGCGGTCTGCCCCCAACCGACTTATGCCAGACCCCCCTCCGATTTTTCTGGCAAGTAATTTTTTAGCAAATTTTTGCGGTTTTCTGCAATTTCAGACACAAAAATTGCTAAAATCGCCTGTAAAAGAGCACTTTTTAGCTGTATTTCAGCCCAAATTAGCGATTTTTGACGATTTTTAGCGCAAAAATTGCAATTTTCTTCGATTTTTGAGCGTTTTTAAGTGCCCAACCCCTCCCAAAATTTAGGCTCAGACCCCGGCCGGCCGGCGCCAGACCCCTCAACCCCCTCCCCCTTCGGTGGATAGCCTGTTACATGTATGGTTTCAGTGACCTTTTTTGTGTTCAAAAGTGGGTTTTAGCGACCTTTTTTGGGCTCAAAACAGGGTTTTGAGGTCGAGGACTAAAAAATCAAGTAAAAATCCTCTCTCAAGTGCAAAAATGCCGTTTAAAGCTTTAAAACGCCTTTTTTGCTTTAGAACATGCAAAAAAACCTATTTCTGTTTCAAAACGTGCAAAAACCCATTTTATTCGACATAATGCAGTTAAAATGCATTTCTGGAACCTTATTTAGATGTTGTGAAACCCAAATTAGGGTTTCGAAGCCCTATTTAGGGTTGCAGAACCACATTTTGGGCCTCCAGAAACCTTGTTTAGGCTCTCTGAAACCCAAATTATAGTTCCGGAACCCTACATATTTTGGGCCTCCAGAAACCCTGTTTAGGGTCTCTGAAACCCAAATTAGGGTTCCGGAATCCTATTAGGGCTTCATTAAACCCAAAATGAGTGTTCCAGAACTCTATTTTGGGCCTCCAGAAACCTTGTGTAGGGTTTCAGAAACCCAAATTAGGGTTCCAAAACCCTATTTAGGGCTTCAGAAACCCAAAATGAGGGTTCCGGAACCCTATTTAGGGTTTCTAAAACGCTGTTTAGGGTTCCGAAACGGGTTTAGAGTCTCTGAAACCCTGTCAGGGCTTCTGGAACCCTGTTTGCAGGTTTAGAAACCGAAAACAGAGTTTCAAAAAATTCCTCCTAGAATCCGGCTAAGGGGGAATTTTCTCCGAAAATCGGCACTGGGGGAAATACCCCCTATTCCCCCAACTACATGTATGAGCTTTATTAAGACGATAACTGGGTATCTTTTCTGAAAGTTTGACGCGAAAATTCCAACTCCTGCTGGTACATACTGTTGTAGGCCAGAAATTAAAAATCAAGGTGGTCTACGCAAATTCCGACTTTTCGAGCAATCCTTGAAGTACTATGGCTTTGCTTGAACGCTTGGTATTGTCATACTGACTGGGCACTACTATTAAATGGCACAGAAATTGCGGAACTCCAAATTAAAATTAAATGGCACAGAAATTGTGGAAATTCGAAAATATAATAAAAAAACCTGCCCTTTGAGCTACAGATTTTATTCCCAATGACAATAACAGGCGTTATTTCGAGTTTCAAAGCTATATTTCAAGGATTAATCGAAAAATCCAAATTCGACATTCGATCGAACACAAAGAAAAAGAAATCTTTCCTCAATTTTCTCGTTTTGCCTATTTTATGTTCTGAGGCATTTTGTTCACTTCAATTAAGTTTCAGCTTAAAAATGCCTTTTGTAATCGAAGTTGGTGTTTCCGCTCTGTTGACATTAATTAAAGAAGAATAGTTGTTTTTATTGGTATTCTTGTTTTAGCTACTATCCACCGTGTTGGTATCTTACGGCGCATTGATCATAGCACAGCTCGGCTACGTAGTACATAAGTCATGCATTTTTATAGCCTAAAAATTTCTTACCACTCTTCAAAGATTGTCCCCACGCCTGACCCCTAAAAATCCTGCAGGTCTGGTGCTGAGAATTAAGTTGGGATAAGACAATTTTTCAAACGGCCGTCATCGTCAAGTCGCGAAACCTATAGTGTATTTTGAATTTGAAACAACGTGATTATATTGGTCCCATCTTACAAGCAGTATCCAGAAAAGGCTATGATAGACACTCGAAGAAGCGACTATCCAGCTTGCGCACTACCAATTTGCGCACATGGATCGCGGGCCCGCGTATAACGTACATATATAGAACCTTTCAATGGGTGCAGGCACAGCGTGAAGTAAAAATGGCAGATCTTTATTTATTATTATAATTTCATATGTTATAACACTTTCGCAAGTTGGTTTGTGCGCAAATTGGTTGAGCGCAAGTTGGTAGTCCCCCTCGAAGAAACCTAGGCACGTAATGTAGGTGAAAATTCGAAAAAGAGTTATATTACAAATTAATCGCAAACAGTTTTTATAGCCGCTATTACTCTATTTAATTGCAGATCAGACAACAAGAAAACAGAAGCAGAAAAGTAAAATAATTACGACGAAGTGAAAGAATGTACTGTAGCTATCCGCAAAATAATATAATACCGTAATAGATCTTTTTCCGTGATTACCAGTTACAATGTATATTGTATCTTGCAATAAAAACATTGGAGTCTTATGCCAGCCTGTTGACACAGTATGTATAAATCGCCCTTATACGGTACGAAACGAATATCTAATCGCAAACCCTTTTTACACCAAGCATGCTAACTCATACATGCAACAGCTTCGGGCCGACCTGGGGGAGGGTGGTTTTTCCTCAGGTGGGGGTCGAGGGGGGTTTCGCCCAGACGGGGGTCCCAAATTTCAAAAAGCTCCAAAACGCCTGAAAATGCGTTTTTAGCACGTTTTTTTTCAGTAAGGACGCTAAAAATCACTATTTTAAGCTGCCAAATAGCGTTTTAGAGCTAAAAACAAGCAAAAAATGACAAAAAGGGCTTCCAAAAACACCGATTTCTCTTAAATATCAGCAGTGGAAACGCCAAATTCGGTTCCCAAAGGCGTTTCAAGCGAATTTTAGCCTAAAAATTAGTGATTTCTGAGCCAGCTTGTTAGTACTAGGAGCCACTACTAGTACTTGTATTTTTGAGTCGGGGGGGTGAGGGAGGTTTGGCCTTTTCAGCTAGGGGGTAACCCCCAAACCCCCCTAGTACATGTATGTGCTAACTGTACTTTTGGGTCGTCACCAGCTTATTCAACCGAAATAAGGTTTGTTAAAGGCTTTTATTTTGCCCTTAAAAATAAACAAACAACTTAAACAGGGTTTTTATAGCTTTTTCTACAGGGTGTCTCAAAAAAAATGATCACATTTCTTTTTACTGCCATTTCCGTAAATTTTGACCAAATAGGCTGTAATTTGGACCATAGGTGCCAAAAGTCGTGCAATTTTATGTGTTAAAGTTTGGTGCATTAGGCTTGACTCAATCCCGAGAAATTTCAAAAAAAGTGAAATTTGGTAATTTCAATAGTGAAAGGCGGTCACCGAAAAATGGAAACATTTCCTTTTCCTATATCTTTTCTAATTTTAGACGGAATTGGATGAAATTTGGAGTGTAAACGCAAAAGTTCAGGGTAATTCGTGTGTAAAAAGTTGACGCATGAACTCCAACGCTATCGTTAGAGTTTAGGCGATAATGTAATGTAACGTTTTTTCGGTGACCGGCTTTTGGTATTGAAATTACCATATTTCACTTTTTTTGAAATTTCTCGAGAATTGGTCAAGCCTAGTGCACCAAATTTTAACACATAAAATTGCCGGAGTTTGGGCACCTATGGTCCATATTTCAGCCTATTTGGTCAAAATTTGCGGAAATGGCAGTGAAAAGAAATGTGATCATTTTTTCGGTGACCGGCTTTCACTATTGATTTAACAAATTTCACTTTTTTTGAAATTTCTCGGGAATGAGTCAAGCCTAGTGCACCAAATTTTAACACATAAAATTGCACGACTTTTGGCACCTATGATCCAAATTTCAGCCTATTTGGTCAAAATTTGCGGAAATGGCAGTAAAAAGAAATGTGATCATTTTTTTTGAGACACCCTGTAGTTTAAATAAGGTTTGAAGGCCACTTTGGTCTTGATATCAAAAACGCTACTTGGGACCTGGAAAAGGTCCCCCCGGCGAAAACTCCACCGACATCTACAGCCATTCTTCCTCAACAATATTTCGATTTTGTATTGGTTTCATGAGGATTCAAAGAAATAGACATCGATAAGCAAATTATTGAAGATGATCTCTGTATAAATCATAGAGGGAAACGGCGCACAAAACAAAACTGCGTCTATATCTGAAAATCTACAAATTTTGCCAAATTATTCAATTCAATTTCAAACATACGTACGTACTGCTTTATCAGACTGATTACGGCCCAATTGAAGTAACAAGTAATTATAATTTCCAGTATAGACTGTACGTACATTGTACGTACTAACAGTTCAACTGGCGGCGGGAGTTTGCTGAATTTTCCGACGAGGTAGACAGCAATACAATCCCCCTAAAGTCGTTAGAAATTGAATCGAAACTATGGGTCAGATTTGAGAAAGAAACTACTGAACTATACAAAATACAGGTAAGGCCGTCCATAATCGACGTCGTTGGAGATGGAAGAGGGGGTCGGCTAAAATACGACCCACCTGGAGGGGAGGAGGCCAGCAAGACGATATCGCTTTTTTCGGTAGTATAGATAACTGGCCAAGCAATGAAAAACGAAATATTCATTCTAAAGTGTGTTATTTTTAATTTTTGCATATTATGGCTGTTGTTTGCAAATTTTGGCAAAAAAACAGAAGTTTCAGAGATTTTTAGTACTCTACCTCTCCGAATTTGGGCTGAGCTCAGACTCAATCCCTCCCGTTCGGCGGATGACCTGTTACATGTACGTATCAGTTTGGACTCAATTAGATAAAAATGGCGTATTTTTAGTTGTTGTCGCAACATTTCAAAATGAAAAAAAATTTAAGATTGCTTCCCAGCAAAATCTGAAAGAGCAACCCACCCAACCTACAGTACATTGGGAACATCCAAGCCCATAATCTCTTCCGTATATACTGTACGTACAGTATGTATGTACGTGCGGTGTACCGTATCATCGAGGACTTTGGGTTGTGCAGTTTACTATGCTAAGTTTGCGGGCGAACAGCTAAAAATGCCCAATCCTGTATGACGTACGTACGTATTTTGCAATTAGTATAGTAGATATGTACGTAGCTTCCGACTAGACCAGAACCTATTTTTAGCATTGGTTTGGTCAGCAGTAATACGAGCCGGTTTTGTTGGGCAGGTATAGAAAAGTGGCTGGCCGCAGCCTCAACGGGACTCCTAATGCTCGATTGCGTAATAAATTAGGAACGTTGGCGTGCGCAGTGCTAAATTCATTTTGTATAATTCATCGGACTAATTCGCGCCAGAAAACACGACTCAATGCCGCTTACGCGCTGCTCAATTCGCTCTCCTGGGACCTAGGCGGACACCGCCGCTTCTATGCTCAGCATAAATCAGAGAAAAACGCACCAATTTTGCAAGGAACGCATGCAACCAGCTGCGCCCTTGCGCCAGCTTTCTCACCACCAGCAAAAATAAGTCCGTCGCCGCCGATTTAGGCTCTTATAATTACTTGTACTATTAATAAACCGTCTGAAAAACGCGTGTAGATTTGCACAGCGAATCCGATGGTGCAGCCTAGATAGTAGTAAAACATTGTGCTAATTAGGCGTTGAAATTCCCACTTTATAAGGATGCGCATGAGGCCGCACGTATGAAGACTAGCACACTATTAACCACCAACAGAGTGGCGTTTATAGTCACTAACTGATTACTTTACAACTAAACGACTCAGTAAATTTAAAAACGATACAGCTAAACAAAAGATACAGAAAATAACCGGAAAACCAAAAAAAGCAAGAAATCGAATGGAATAGAGACTGCGGTGTGTAGAAGACTGACTTACCATTGTCCGTGGCCGAATCGGCGCGTTTGGCACCGGCAGCATTACCCATGAAGCAGTCGCAGCAGAAACAGGCGAGGCCCTAAATGGGCCGGAGTGGGATAAGTGGTGGGTCAGTGAGAGAGAGACAGGAAGAACAAAGAGTGAATGGTAAGAATTGTGAAAGATGGTCGGAGGAGCGTGTGCAGCTGCGGGAGGCTGTGCATGCACATTAGCTACATTGATCGGCTCGCTTGGCAACGTAAACAGGTGGTGGCGGCGCTCAGACGCTAGACCGCAATCAGAGCCCAGTCAAACGCTCCTTCACCTGTTAGAAAACCATGCCGTCTTCTAATTGTCTCACCTACCATAAGCTTGCTGCTGCACCAAGCTCCACTGCTCCAACTGACTCGCCGACGAAGAAAAGAAGGAGAGGAGGTGAACGGGCAGCGCCGCAGCCCCGAACACTTGGAAGTAATAGTGCCAATACAGTTGCCACTGACTGGCACTGAGCGTGCTGGCCAAATGGCACAGCCACTGGTCCCACAGAACCGCCGCACTCAGCACCTGAGGCGACAGGAAGGCCGACTGTGGAAGCAGCGTGAAGACCGGAGGCAACGGCAGCACGTTCATTGCTGGCTCTGCAGAGGACGGACCGGGGTCCATCGGATGACTGCAACTCATCAGCACATCGTCGTCCTCCTCCTCCTCCACATCGTCTGTTTCCATCTCAGACCACCGATCTCTCAGGGAATATCGATTTCAACCGACGAGTGCGACAAACGTGACAAGTCGGAAGTGCAAATGTTGTGGCAGACTGAGCAAACAGTGGACGACTCGACCAGGAAGCTAGGAGGCCGCAGTGAATGGCCGCAAAAAACTGGCTTCTTGGCTCCTACGCCTTCATCAAAGTTGGCACTACTACTGCCCATCGGGAATTATTGCCATTGCAATACTGCTCTGACAGTCAAGTGCTCACTACCCTTATTTGTTTTGGGTCAGCCTGATACTGCTTGTCCAAGATTTTCTCTTAACGTATCTACAGAGTTTCATAGTTGGGTTCCAATACAGTCGTGTCTCTTTAATCCGGACAAGTTGGGACCGGTCAATTTTGTCCAGATTAGTGAATTTCGGATTAACGAAGTAAAGCAAAAACACTGTTTTTCGGGTCAAAGACCCAAATGACAGGTTTTTCTTGGGTCCGTGTCAGATTCTGTAGCAGTACCTCCTAGAGATGTGCACGGGCCGGGCATGCCCGTCAACGATTTTGGACGGGCCGGGCCGGGCCGGGCACCATTTTCAGTCCCCCCGGGCCGGGCCCGATTTTGATGCCCGTCGGGCATGTATAGAGAACAGCAGAATACAAAAAAGAACACCTTGATTAGCTTGGCATTGCCCCAAATGAATTCAAAATACGCGCCGTTCTACCGTATGCAGAATTATTTTAACAGTAATTTCAGCCTTTGTGCCGTTCGTACACAAGCCTTTACCCCACCTGCCGACCAACTTATGTAATTTTAAGCCTCAATTTGGAGCTCAGGCTTAGATTCAAGTGCACACCTTGATTTATAGGGTTGAGCTTCTGCGTCTGGCTTTAAAAAGGCTGGCAACCACCCCCATTGCCGTGGATATGTACATTCTATGGTATTAGTACATTGTGTATCATTATCAATGACAAAAAACCCCAATATCCAATTCCTGGAAAACAACCCAATACCAGTTCGCACTCTAATTAAAAGCAAGCATAAATTTGGAATTCACTGTTTTAAAATGCCAATTTCCAAAGCGTAACAATGAAATTTAGCTTTTAATCTGAAAATTCATGCCAAATTTTCAAAAATTTAGTAAGACAAAGCAAAATTAACGGGCCGGACAGGGCCGGCCGGATTTTGGGCGGGCCGGGCCGGGCCGGAAAAAAGGTGCCCGTGCACATCTCTAGTACCTCCTCATTTAAAGTCAAAAGCTTAAATTCAGCTGATTATTAGTGATGTAAACGAGTTGGAAATAAATACCAATTTCCGAGTTAACCGAGTTTCCTACAATACCGAGTTTTACTGAGTTTACCGAGTCTTGCTGAGAACCTGCTGCAAATGGCAATGATTTTCATTGCTTACTATTCATTTTCATTGTTGGATTTCGAATGTTAAGCTGTGTTAGGTGAAGTCAGAGAGCAGTAGGGAAGTATGTAGATAAGTAAAAGAACGTTTTACATGAAATCAGCACCGTTTCCTTATAATTTACTAGCTACCGGTATTATAAAATAATTTACACAAACTCGGTATTTTCCAACCGAGCCTCGATTACGTAACCGAGTTTTCAAAATACCGAGTTTTTCGAGTTGAACCGAGCCTCTTTTACATCACTACTGATTATAGCCCCAAAAAACGAAAAAATCCCACACTATTCCATCGAAAATTCATGTCTGAATTGAAAAATTGCGCATGGATTTTGTCCTAATTAATCAAATCCGGATTAACGAATCACTTTACCATACAATATTCGAAGTTGGGACCGCAAACCTTCTGTCCGAATTAATGAATCCGGATCCGGAATAACGAGTCATATAACATGGGAAAAAAGGGACCTGGCCTAATCTTGCCCGGATTAACGAAACAAGACTGTAACTTGAAGAAACTGACAGCTTTGTGCTCAATGGTGAAATGAGGCACAACACAAACGGAGCACGAGCACCGTACCGTAGGTTATTGTAGACTTAGGCGTGGGTACTGTATTTTACAGCTACGCATGGCTGCTTTGCAGAGAGCAGTGAAGGAAAATGCCTGCACCTACCTACTGTTCAACCTACGCTGTACTATAAAAAATCACGGGCCCACCTACACTCTAGGAACTTCGGTCTTTTTGCTGGTCGAACATCCGGGTACACTTCATGTTCACTATTTCGCATTTGTTCCTGAAGTATTCTAGCAAAATACCAGTGCGTCCTACCATCAAACTGCGAATTTGGAGCCGGTTGTAAGGAAACAATATCCATAGATACAGTGTACATGTAAAAGAACGCTACGTGCTTTTTGCTTTTTCAGACACATTCATCGCGTTTATGCGAAATTATTGTGACTCACGTAACTGCATTGCTCACCCATAAAGTATTTGTGCACGAGTGTGCAATCCGGTTCTAAGAATAGATGTCTTCGGAAGGTTTAGAAATCTCGTGAAATGCATTGAATGAAGCCCAGTTTCTCATCAACCCTTGAGAGGATCCTTATCGTATATTGCAAGTTCATACTTTAACTGCTACTCAACCGATTCCAATCTACCAATTTTTACTTTTAACATGCTAGAATCACTTCAAGTAACCTACAGTACCTAATCCGAAGAACACCAAAAAATAAGCGTCGAATCTTTTTCTCAGAGTAAAATCGTTGTTTCTTTTCTGAAGCCGTTTCGTCTATTTTTTAGTTTCTGCCTAATGTTATTCTCCATAATGACAGAAAAGATTTTAGCTCTCGCTTTTTATTGCAGAATTTTTCAAAATAACGCGAGTTTTACTTGCAAAATATACTAAGTACAATATACTTTCATGTTTTAGAGTAGTAATCTGATTTTAAAAACGCCTTAAAAATACCAAAACCAAAAGTTGCGTGAAAATTGTGCCTGTGTTTTTCGTCAAAAACAGCTAGGTTTTGCAATTTGAAATGCACTCTACTATTACAATAAATTAAAAACATTTGACGCGAATTTATCCAGATACTGTGAATATTTTGTTTGAAAATATGCTTGAGTGTTTTTCCGCAATTAAGTTTTTTCCGAGCCCCTTATGAGAAAAAACGCTTATTTTTCAATTTTCGAAAAAGAAGGAAAAACCGAGCCAACAGCGTTGAAACGCCTGCCGCATTCTGGGGGTTTCGGGAACGCTTGAAAAATATTTTGGATTAAAAAAGTTAAATTCAGGGGGTCCAGAATACTAAATGGCGATCAATGGCTTCTCAATCGATCGATAGCGGTCTCAAGACTGTTTTCAACCCCAAATTATGGTTTTAGAAGTGCTAAATAGGGGTTCAAGACTTACAAACCCTACTGTTAGTGTTTCGAAAGCCCTAACTAGGAAATTTTTATTTTGTTGCAAAAGTAACGGAATGATGCATTTGAATTTTTCGGAAAATGTCATTACATGGCAAGGTGGTTTTTTGGCGAACACTGTATAGTCGAGGAAACTATTCAATGCAGTACGTGTACATAGCCCTATTACGTTTTATACTCAGAAATGCACGCAACCGTTTCACTCACTCTGATATTATCGCTGAGTTCAGCTCTCTATTAGCTGAGCTTAAAACTCATGCTACATAGTTTAGTAGCTGTGAAAAAGAGTAGAGAATGGAAAACATACTTAGTTGTGATTCACCTAGCGGCTGTCCTAGAACGGACGACTTAATCCAGTGAATCAGGCTTTCCCACGATAAGAACAAGGTCTGGGGGAAATTTAGCGAACCAACCAGCCTGGGCATGCACATTATATACTGTTATGGCGCTAACCATAGCACAGTTGATTTGCCCAAGCCACGCGACAACGACCGTCGGCCATGTTTGAACAGATGCCATTCTAATTCGGCAAATAGCAATGCTACCTTCTTCTCTGCTGGTATTCTGGCTCGTGCCAGCTTGCGGATACAAAGTTTGGGGTTAGGTAGGTCAGACTTACAGTTGCGTGTTTTGACGAGGACCTGCGCAGCCGTTGCACCCGCCATTGCCGCAAGTCAGCAGGACGCTCAGTGAGGCAGCAAGGAGGGCATGGCCGGTGTCCGGGTAAAATCCGTAAATGGCGCCGCTTTGTGTGTGTAATCAGAGCCTGGAATAAAGCTCTTGCCGAGCAACAATTACACAGCCGACATGAAGGCGGCGAGCCGGCATTACCAGCTAATATCGGTGGGGGAGTCGATTCTACACGAGTGTTTGGGTACGGTTTGGATGATGGCAGCCAGGCACGATATGTGGGCTCAGCTGGCTGGGGCAGCTCCGCCATGCACCTACCGCCAAGAGCTTATTACAGCGGTGGCGCTACAAGCTCGCACTGTTTTGTCTCGGACACTGCCGATAAAAGCCACACTTGCGCTAAAATTAGAGCCCCGGCCGCTATAAATGATTGCCAGCCGTGTGCACCTATACGTTATGTCTGACAAACCCCGACCCAACCGACCTTTGCTTGTGCTTTCTTTGCATCACGCATTTTCTAACACTTGCGTGGGGTATGAATGTGCATGTGTGTGTGTGTGGTTACGCGAGTGTTCGTCCCGAGCCCTGCGGCTATATGCGTCAGGTGCAGAACCAGTTTTCACGCAATCGCCGGCCTCCTAACAACAACGAATTTCAAGGTTTTTCATTATCCGACAGTCTCCTAGGACAAACGGTAGCTCTCTCTAATATTGCATACACACTCCTTGCACATTACGTCCTTGAAATCTTGCACATGGGCCACGTAAAACACATTCAAACTCGGACTAAGAAACAAACAAATGGAAAAACAAACAACTTGTGTAGCTAAGCACATCGGCAAACCTATTTGAAGTATCATTAATAACTTGTTGGCTACTGGCAGGATTTTCCGAAAACAAACCCATTTCCAGAAGTCGGGCTACATATGTGCGACTGACCCTGTACGTCTGGGAGCATGGGCTGATTTTCGAAAAAAGCGTGCACAAAATTGGGAAATTAGACAAATACCTAAGAGACTACAAGCGCGCAGACTACAAAGCGATAATAGGTGCACAATTAACCATAGTTTACGTAGCCAAGCGGAACCTTGCTCTTTTTTTACTAACCAAAAAACGCTGACCTTACTTGCAAAGGTCGGGCTTGGCGTCGGAATAAAGCGAACGGCGAACTGCGTGAGAATTTTTTGTGGAACAACATGAGAGCATTCCTTCATAATATACAAAGCATTTGAGGCGATACCCGAAGCGCAATGACACACATACCTGTATAACCTATTGCGACACACCAGTAATATCCGGGATGAGGTTTGCACATACATACACAATATTGCTACGTACATACATAAACATAATCAAACTTACAGTAGGTGCCCGCGTAGCTTTGACTAGCCAGAGATCAGGGTGTCTGAGGCTGTTGGTTCTCCCTTCCAGCACTGCTTTCGCTGCCCGAGTCCTGCGGATGCCCTTGCGCCGGCGATAAGCTGCTCTGGTCAGAACTGGCATTACTCAGCTGATCCAAACTCTTCCGACTACCGAGCAGTTGCTTCAACTCCAGCAGCTCTCGACTCAGTCTCTGCATTTCCTCCTTCAGCTTGCAGTTTTCCTGTTCCAGCTGCTGTGCGCGCTTGAATCTGTACTCGAACAAGGCCCGTCGATTGGCTCTGCATCGTTTGGCAGCCTCGTTGTTGCGTTTCCGACGCTCCATGTACCGTTTCTGATCGCCCTGAGGCGGTGGCCCAGCCGTAGCCTGAGGGGGACTCATTTGACTGTGAGTGCTGGCATTAGAGTCTGCCTCATGACTGCTGGCAGGCGACACCAGACTGTCACTTGTCTGGCTCGATTCGGACTTGCCGCTGCCGCCGCTGCTCAGACTGCCTTCAGCGGCACCGCTCAGATGGACGGCCAGACTGCTAAGACACTGTTTCAGAGAGAGACTGCTGGTCTCTGAGGGAGGCACCTGCGAAGAATCGGCTTCCAGTCTCTGTCCGGCTGGGGAGGTGTGACGTCCGTTGCTGAGCAATGAGCCCAGAAGCGGACTGTTGACTGTCTGTTTGGAAGTCAGATCGTAAGGTCCTGAGTCTGAGCTGCTGAAACTAGCAACTGTCTATCTACTGTAGACGTACGCAACAAAAAAGCCACCTACTTTCTGTGCTGTCGCTCGAGCAGTTTGTATCTGAGATACTGTTTGCCATCAACAAAGGGTAAAGCAGAGAGGGTGTGAGGCTCGGCAGAATCAGTGCGAATGTTATCAGTGGAATCGGGACTCCGCTGTTGAAAGTCCGAGGCAGAGGCGCTGGAGACTACCGGTTGGAAAGCACCGGAGGGAGTGGCTTTGACAGCTGTGGCTAACAGACCCATCCTGGTTTGTTGATTAACCATTGCTGCTTGATACTGGGCCTGGTACAAGTGCAATAAATTGGCAGGAGGTAGCATAGTTGCCAGCAAGTTCTGCGGCGCAGTGGGTGCCGGTGTGAATCCTGAGGACAGGGCGTTCACAGGAAAAGGTTGCACCGGGTTCGATGGAGGCATAGGCGGAATTCTGGCTGTGTTGGGCGGCTGAGTGAGTGTGACGGCCAGTCGCGGCATCACAGCTGCTAACGAGCCCTGAATGGGCTGAGGTTCCGGTTTGACTACCGGTGCAATGCCGGCTGGAAAAGGGGATGCTGTGCTCGGCTCATTAATAGCCATATGCGGTTGTCCTGTTGTCAGTTCCTTTTTCAACTGGTTGTTCTCTTTGGACAGTTCCAAAAGTCGCGCTTCCATAGCAATATCATTGATTCGACGCTTCTCGCGACTGCGTTTGGCCGCCTCGTTATTGCGGCGCCGTTTCTCCCAGTACGCGTCATCTTTTTGGCCATCAGGAATCGGTCTGCAAGTGATAAACATAATCGCAGCTTTTACAACAGAGTCTTAGTCACTAATCTGCCCACTTTAACGGCTGCGTTCAAGGCCAGACTGACGCAACTGAAAACGGAACATGCAGTACCTGCGGCGACTATTAGAGCTGGATTTGGAGCTGGTTTCGGAGGAGGAGTCGGAGGGCCGGTCATCCATGGCTTCAGCGGGGTTCACGATGGCAGTATTGCTGCGGAAGGAGTCGGGATCTTGAGCGTCCAATGCGGCCACCAGCAGACTGAGGCCGGTCGGCCTTGCTTCCAGCTGACTTCTGAGCAGACTGTTCTTCTGTGACGGCGAAGCTTTTGTGCTCAGGTCCTCAGGTTGCTCATCGTCAGGACCGGCCGGTACGTCCATAACAGCAGCAATCACGCTGAAACAGACCATAACGTTTGCGGTGTCTGGCCGGTAGTGTCCGCATCCTTACAGCCAGAGCCATAGGTGACGGTCACAGAAGACGTGCGCGCAAACAAGTAAGACAAACAACTAATTCGGTGTCGCGCAAAACCCTAATAAAAACGAAAAACGGCGGTGTCCGGTGTCTGCGCAGACGGGACGTGCTGTCCGTTGTCCGCGCAGACAGACAGTCTCTGTTCACTCACGTGTTCGGCCTAGTCTAGAAAGGGGCAAAAAATCAGGACGGATTTCACCGCAGACACCCGGCCCTGCAACCACTTTCACTCGAAACCGCCGCGCCTCTCACATTAGCCCAATTTCGCGGTGCGCCTGGCACGGCGGCGGCCAAAAAATCGGTTACGTAACTTGCGGTTTTACGGCCGAACGAAGTTTCGGGATGAAAGCGAGAGTGCATAAAAGAGAGCGAGAGAGAGGGCAGAGGCTAGGACCTATAGTCAAGGCTGGATGACAGCGGGATGGCAGGCGTGAATGGCCTAAAAACCGACTTTGGCAGCGGTTTCAAAATTCTACTGAAGGCCACTGGTGGTGGTGCGCTTTCACTGGGCGGCCTATTTTCGCCATCGCATCTATAGTGCGTTTAGAATTGGAAACAGGTCTGAAATAGGCCATTGCCCAGGGCGGATGTGCAATGCGTAACTCTGCACTCATCTGCCAGGACAGCCAAGGACACTCGAAAGTAGCCGGAGCCGCCCAAATTGCCGCAATTTCAAAAATTATACTTGAGTTTTGGCGCGAGCCCGTTTCAAATACCTCCAACGGTCTTTGTTCTCTCCTACCTTTGCGGAGGTGGCTATATCTGAGTCACTCACTCAATACAGTGTTCGACTGCCATCTCAGGGGAAGTAATCAGCCAAATACGGGGTGTTAACGGTCGAAAACGAGTGAGAAAGTGTCAGATGACCTGACCTGACCGATGGACTTTGAATGGTGACGCTGACCCCTAGTGACCTTGCGTGACAAAGGCACTCTGATCACATAATGAGCCAAAGCCTGCCAAGGCAGGTGGCCCTGTGGTCATCTGGGGACAGGCAACCGGTGGCTCGCGGTCAGAGCTCATCCGAGTGCAACAGCCCGACCCGCTATTAGCATATGCGAGGGAAAATTGGCGCGCATTTTCAATTATGAAATTGGTGCGGTCTGTGTGATGGTGCGGGCGAGAAGATCCGCCAGAAAAGAGGGAAAGTGTCGGCCTTAACACTGACACAGTTACCTAGTTGGGCGCGCGAGTGTGACAATCGGAGTCCACTTTTGTCAGCTGGCACCTATTCAAGCGTTTACACAATGCTCCCTTTTACTCTCTCTACCAACTGGTCTCCGACCGGTCACTTCAGTCGTCTGCACTGGTCAGGCCGGCCAAACAGTGCGTGACTGTGACTGACGGCACATTGGGTCGGAGGTCGGTGGGTGGCAGGCAGGCAAACAGAGCTGAGCGGAGAGGTGGAGTAGCGGCGACAAATTCCAATATTACGCAATAGATTGGGGCACCAGTTGGAGAGAGCCAGAGGGAATAGTTGCCAAATGAAATCAATGCGCTCCCGGCATAGAAGAGCGCAGTGCAAGTTGGGGGCGTAATCTGACGGCCCGGGTTACTAACTAGCCGACCGAACAAAGAACATTTATTATCCGACAGATCGCGATTCGTCCGTGGGACACAGCTGGCTCTACGCCGCTCTTCACGCATCTGCGGCGTCCCTTCGTTTCGTTGGTCTGGCGCCCGACTGCGATTACGAAATATGAACCTCCTCGGGCGCGCTCATTGGCGACTGGTTATTTGGGGGCGGAGCTAGACAAACAGTCAATCGATATGCCTTAGTGGTCGAAGCGGTAAACAACCAGCAGACCGGCGGTAAACAAATATGCGGCTGTTATTTTGAACGGCGCGCAGCACGCTTAACTGACCGACCGCCCGGCCGCCTGGACAAGGGCTATCTCAAATAGCAAGTGTTACTCGAGCAGATTGTTGTTGTTTACTGGTGATGCCGGCGTCTGTTTGTTCTGCCCGCACGTATGGACAGAACTTGCGCACATGCCTGCTCCACTCCCTCAGTTTCTATGCACAAAACTGATGTCGGAGACGATAAATCTCACTTCAAGGTCGAAAACTCCGATTTTGATTATCTCCCTCTACTGACGCGGCGAGCTGCGCCTTTAAACCTCGTTTTGTGATCAGTTGATGCACCTCTGGAAATTTTAACCGGCCCGATTTCGAGCGAACGCCCTCAAAATACACACTCCGATAAATATGACGACGTGATGCAAAACAAGACGCCATTGCACTGGCACGCCAGTTTCCGCCGATACAGTTACAGCAGATATATTTCCCTTCCCATATTTAAAGGAAAGCAGGGCTGTTGGGTCGATTTTCCTTTAGTTTCATTCGCCAGGGGGGTCGGAAAAAACTAAAACCCGGAAAAAGTTATGCACGTTTCCTGAGAAAATGACAAAAAAGATTTGGATCATTCGCTTCAAATGCTTTAAATTTTACTCAAATACATTGTTTAAAAGCATTTTCATAAAAAAATTTAGTCGTGTTGAGTAAAACTACGGTAACAATGATCGGGCTATTTTGCTGTCTGGTTTTTCGGTATTTTTTAAGCTTTTAAAGAGCCAGTTTTAGTAATGGCGACCCCTTCATAAGGGGAAGAGGGACGCTTTGGCATGATATTCTCCGATTTCGCTCAAATGTATGCATATGTATACACTGTACTGATGCAAAAAAAACATTACGTGTGCAATTTATTTTTGCGAATTTGGAATGACTTTTTTTAAATTCTCGCATTCCGTTCGATCAGAGGGAGTGATTCAGATTTCATTTAAGTATTAGAGACCTGCATTGGTCGGCAGAGACTCGGCTAATGTCTACTAAAAGTTTATTGCACACGTACAATGTAGGTTGTTTGTTTAGTAGAAAAAGTAGACTGACGACCAGGACAAGCAAGAAGCTCTAGTGCAAAACGGTTTGCTGGCAGTGCACTTACATACGTGTACCTATACGCAAACCGCAATCCTCGATTACTAATTGATATTTTATCTTTAAATACGCCTGCCGAACGAGCAGCCACCTGAACAAATTCTAATAGTTGACTACTCTATTTGCAAAAAAATGCTTCTTTACCAACTGAAGCAGAGGGTTGTGTAGGTCAATCTAAGAGTTTGGTTGGGAGGAAAGCGAAGGCCAGCAGGGACGGAAAATATGCCAAAGTGAATGAGAAAGAGAAGTTCACGATTATCGGAAAATCAGAAACCCTGCTTCTATAACAATACTGAACCAATGAAACTGCCGTTATTTGCCCGTCAAACTTTTGGCACATTGCTACCAGCCAAGGTTCTGAGCCAGCGTCAAACCAGTATGTTTGAACACGATAGCTGTTGTAACTAAGTTTCATTCAGGGTTTTGTTAACTTTCTGGTCAGGAATTCCTTTTAATTGTATTCTAAATGGTAGAATACGAACAGAGAACCAGTTTCCATGCATTTTCCAGCACTTTTGGGCCGCACCTCCATAAGTGCAACGAAAATTTGGGATAAAGCGTCCTGCACTTATGGATGTTCGACTGTATTAACAAATTTCGCTCAGAAATCATAACTTTTTGCTTTAAAGACTTCCAAAATGTCTTTGGTAACCGAATTTGTTTCCTTTCTCCTAACAGCTTCTGGAAGCTTCAAATTGAAAAAACAATGTGTATTTTTGTGTATAGAAAATGTGTATGTGTATACACAAACAACAGTAGCGCCAGAAGGGAAAGAGGTTAGCAAGAAACCAAATTTTCAGATTTTTTTGAGAATGAGACAAGTTGTGAAAGGAACAACTTTAATCCTAAAATGTGTAATTTTCAATTTATGTACATTAGGCAAAGATTTATACTCAGAGCGGTTAGTTAGTAGGGATTTATTCAATTGATTATGCAGTCTAGGATGACCCCGATGGAGGAATTTTTTGAAGTCCTCAATTGAAAACCACTCATTGTATTTTCCTTAAAATTTCATAAACATAGAACCCAACCAAGTCTACAACGTCTGCAAAAACCAGCCAAATCGGTTCACACACGCAAAAGTTACAGCTAAAACAAACACCCAAAAATGACCCCTTTTGGCACAAAATACGACACTTGAAAAAACCTGAGCATATACAATGTAAGAGAAGCGCGTTTTTCTCCCCCATACGTTGTCTAAAAGTCTTTAGACCGAAAATGACCAACAAACCCATGTGGAGCGCAAACGCGCTTCCCTTGATGCAGAATACAGTAGACACTCAATCAAACAAACAATTTCTTCATCATTTTCCCTTGCGGACGTCGAGTGGGCCTTGTGTGCCTGACGGCCGTTGGAATCAAACTGTAGACTTCAGCTGCCTCTTCCTTCTCCTCCGATTCTTCATCTCCGGTAATTCGCTCTGCTATGCCACCTTGTTGGCTCAATGGATATGTTGGGACTGGAGCGTTGAATTCATAAATGCTTCTCAGGTCAAGGACAGCTCATGTGCAGACATGGGGAGAGCTGAGAGGTTGACTCCCTCCGATTCTAAGCTACCCTCCTCAGGCCGCAGCCACCACTTCAAGAAATTTTGGAAGAATTTTGAAGGTGGTATAGAAAATTATGAAAAAAGTATGGCTAGATTAGGTGTAAATGTCCTCAGAATAGCTAATTTTAACAAAAAGTAAGCCAAAAACCCTTAGCATGGACTTTTTGGCTTAACATCCCCTCAATCCCCCTTCAGCCGCAGCTACCGCTTTCCCTTCAGGTATTAAAATTTACCACCCCCTCAACCCGATGTGTATTTTTTATAACTTTGTGGTGTCCAGAGCAATGTTTATGGTAGCTGAGCAAGGCGGGTCAAAGACCTCGAGACTGGCCTTCACAATCCCCAGGAACGTAAAAAGACGCGTCTAACAATGGGTTTCAAACGGCGTAACGGTTCCAGGATGTTGAAGGTTTTGTAAGAAAACACCTAGATTTCTGACTATAAGAGTGATCTTTATTCCGACCCCGGTCAGGTTAGGCTCAACACACCCGTGAATGCAACAAGTGCAGTGGTCGAAGCAATTTTACGCCACTACCAATAGATGCCTTAAATTACAAATTAAACTATAAACAACGTACACCCGTTAAGGCATTTTCAGCTCAGCTCATCACACACTCGAAACAATCGAAAGAAAGAAGACATTGCACAGAATGAAGTTCTGAGAAACAACATGACCTTACATAGAAATAGATGCAGTTGCGCTAGATTGGTGTGTATAGCTGTAGCCAGTGGTTAGCTGATAAAATCAGACCAAATACAGAACAAACGTCACCTTACAAACAAAATGATATGTGTCTCGCTGACAGCTCAGCAGCTCGTCCGACTGATTTAAAGCACATCTGCACACCAACGCAGACCAGCCGGAGAGACAAGAACAGGAAGGAAAGGCACCAAGCGCACATCTGGGAAAGAGAACTATGACATACGTAACCGGATCACAGCACGTCAAATATAGTCTTAACTATCAATCCACTGACTCTGCTCGCACGACACAGTTTGATGTAGAAGCACACCGAACAGACACTTGAGCACGATACACTGTCAAATATCTACAGTAGGCAACTGACCAGCCCTGCTGCAAGTGACAGCCTTGCAGAAGATTTCTACTACGTAGCGGAAGGGTGGAGAATACTGCCAAGCTAGCTACGTACAGCTTCGCACGCACAAATATGAGAATCGCTCCAAATAATTACCGTACGAAAAGAGTGTGCTGCATATTATCATCATGCAATGTCTTCGGTGAGGGGTTGCTTCGGCGAGGACATCTAGAGAAAGCATCATTAAATCAGGTAGGGCAGTAGCGTAGAAGCAAAGGACAGTTCGTACCAGGTTTGTGTCGTTTGTCTGATAGACCACCGTACCGCCGGGACGGGCATCGTCGGGCATGGGAGGATTGGGGTTGTATTCCTCGCTGTCCAACGAAAGTTTCACCGTGGCCCTTGGTCCCAGAGTGGCGGTCTCGCTCCAGCCGGCTTCTGGCTCCTCTACAGTCTTCCTGTATACTGGATTGTCGAAATTCATCGTCCTAATAGCACTTCGCGACGAGTACCGGCGCCACCACAGCCAGCCCACCTGAAAGGCAGCAGCTAACCACAACTGCATACTAAAATCAGCTGCCCCAAAACATTCTCTGTACAGCTGAACATTTACTTTCATTATTATTATTAGTGAAAGGTCCCACAATCCATCAAAATCAACTGGCCGAATCGAAGGCTTTTAAGTGACAATTTATATTACTGCTGAACCAAGTTAATAAAAGTTATTGATCGATTAAAAAATTAAGTTGGGGTACGGTACTGACTAAAAATAAGCCTAACGCAGTCAGGCACTTAACGTCGTTTACGCTACTGGCGCCATATATCGTACCGGTACCTAGGCTAGTTTTTTTGTGTTACACTGTCCTTTCGGACAGCTCGGAACACCCCGCGCTCTTTTAACTCCAGCGCCGGTTCGGTTCCCATTTACCTACTAGAAGCCAAAAACCAACTTTCGGCGGTCTGGGTTGTATGTGGTGGCACCATGGTACCGTCACCGTGGTATCATACCCATGGTAACAGGTTACTACAGGTTCGAAATCTGAAGGGAGCGGTACCGTACCATACCAGTGCCAAAAGTACTTGATTGTAACAGACGTACAAGTATGAGTGACTGACTATGTTAGGTCTAAGTTTTAAACCTACCAAGGCAATAATGAGAGTGAGGCACGCCAGAAAGAGCATAGTGAAGACCGTGATGAAGCCGTCCTGCTCTGAATCCCCGTGGGCACCGGTTTTGCCTGCAAGAATAAAAAAACTGAATTCATTGCCCACCATACATGTACTAGGGGGGGGTTTGGGGGGGTTACCCCCCTGCTGGAAAGGCCAAACCCCCCCTCACCCCCCCCGAGACAGGTTAAGGGACCCCTCCCCTGACCAAAAAATACAAGTACTAGTAGTGGCTCCAGTATTAACAAACTGGGTCAGAAATCACTAATAGTTAGCCTAAAATTCACTTGAAAAGCCTTTGGAAACCGAATTTGGCGTTTCCACTGCTGATATTTAAGAAAAATCGGTGTTTTTGGAAGCTCTTTTTGTCATTTTTTGCTTGTTTTTAGCTTTAAAACGCTATTTGGCAGCTTAAAATAGCGATTTTTAGCGTCCTTACTGAGAAAAACGTGCTAAAAACGCATTTCTAGGCGTTTTGGAGCTTTTTGAAATTTGGGACCCCCCACCTGGGCGAACCCCCCCCTCGACCCCCCACCTGAGGAAAAAACCCCCCCTACCCCCCTCCCCCCAGGTTGGCCCGGAGCTGTTACATGTATGTTGCCCACCAATGGTCTGAGGAGAGCATTATTTTCCAAACTGTAACAACACAGCCTACAAACATGGATAATTATTTAACGCACTCTATTTTAGATGGAAACAGCACAGGTAGAAACAAACGATTTTTTCCGTTCAGCTCACCTGAACGGAACATTTTTGAACACCCATCGCAAGCCAGCAAGCTGACATTTTTTCCTGCAAATTTGTCAGCTGCCACAGTTTCTACAAAAGAAGCTCTAGACCAATTTACAGAACAGGTGGAGAAGAATTGAGCTCACAAAAGCGTTTCAAATTTTCCATTCAGGTGAGCTGAACGGAAAAATTGCTTTTTCTCTACCGGCATACACGTAACAGCCCCCGCCCGAGCTGGGGGAGGGGGGTTTTTCCTCAGTGGGGGTCGAGGGGGGTTTCGCCCAGCGGGGTTCCGAAATTTCAAAAAGCTCCAAACGCCTGGAAATGCGTTTTTAGCACGTTTTTTTTTCAGTAAGAACGCCAAAAAAATCACTATTTTAAGCTGCCAAACAGCGTTTTAGAGCTAAAAACAAGCAAAAAATGACAAAAAGGGCTTCCAAAAACACCGATTTCTCTTAAATATCAGCAGTGGATGGAAACGCCAAATTCGGTTCCCAAAGGCTTTCCAAGCGAATTTTAGCCCGAAAATTAGTGATTTCTGAGCCACTGTGTTAGTGCTGGGAGCCACTACAGTGCTTGTACTTTTGGGTCGGGAGGTCCCTTAACCTGCCTTGTGGGGGTGGGGGTTTGAGGGGGTTGGCCTTTCCCGCTTTTCCAGCTAGGCGGTAACCCCCCAAACCCCCTAGTACAAGTATGGGCCGGGGGTGAGGGGGTTTTACCCCCTTGCCGGACCATACCCCCTCCAGGAGGGAGAAAATTTTCGCTTATTTAAGGCAAAATAGGCGTTTTTTACTTTTTAGGACCCCCGCCGAGATCTCCAGGCCCCTCCGGATTTTTCCGGCCCATATATGTCTACCGGTGCAGACCAGTTGGGCGTTGGAAATGATCGATTGCTAGAGATAACCTACCCTCACTATAGCAGGTTTTGCCGTCCTCATTCATGGCCCAGCCGTCGGAGCAGTGACACCTGAAGGGCACGTGCACTTTGTACTGGTGCCGGGGCGGTTGCTCCTCCAGCTGCCAGTTGGGCGTGGGCAGACAGAGGTGGTGGCAGTTGTGGGCCTCGCACTTGTTGGGCAGTTGCGGCTGCGACACCTTGTGATAGACCTTGACCGTCATTGGTCCATACAAACCCTTCACCACCACTCGCGGATCGCCGCCGGTGAACTTGTTGGCCGAATGAACGCCTTCAGTATCCCAGTCGGTCCAGTAGATCTTCTCCTACAAACCACAACTGTACAATACATGAGCCGGAGCAGAAACAGCCTTACTACTGAAAGATTATTCAGGGTGATTCACATATCCCGCCCGGTTTCGCAAGCTTAGAACTTTTTTGTTTGTGGTCCGAATCGGCTGATTTTTGGATATGATATGTGGATATACTTCGAATTTTATTATTTAAAATTTTAGCTTATTTCATCACGAAATGCCTGAAAACGGGCAATTCTACCGCAAACTGAAATTTCCAACATTGGCGCTAAATACATTTGGCTTGTGCGCGATTAGGCTAGTGTTTGAGTGCTGAAAAGATTCTTAAACCATAGTGGGTTGACGCTTTATTCACTTTTCAAACCAAGCCGACGTTTTTAGCAGTTGTGATAGCTTTTTCGGTGAAGGAACGTCTAAAATGCGCGGTACACTTTGAGTGGACCAAAAGCACTGAGAATGTTCCGCCTGCAAATTGGGATAGAACGCGAGCCTCTAAGAGATACCAGCACCCGCTGGTGGCATGAATGGCTTATCGAAGAGGGCAGTGTGTCCAAAAAACTCGCAAAAGCGTCCACCAACCAGCGTGGAGGGTGGAATACCACAAGCGGCTGCAGAAAGTGATTGAAAACAGTGACCATCACGTTGAAGTGCATAACTAGTGATGTAGTGCACGGAATTTGTTGAAATTTGAAACAATAAAATTCGAAGTGTGTCCACACATCATATTAAAAAATCGGCAGATTCGGTCCACAAACAAAAAAGTTCTGAGCTTGCGAAACCGGGCGGGATATGTGAATCACCCTTTAGTTAACTACAGTAAATTATCTGATGATTCGTAATTGTTTGTCTGACTGTTAGTTATTATTGCTGTTATCTCTGCTAACACAATAGTCTCCGTTGTATCCAGCAAATCCATCTTCAGTACGTACCTCAAATAAGCTAAGCGAAAACGGGTGCTTGAGCACGTTCCACGACTGCAGCACCGTCCGTTTGTCGGTTCCGTCGTAGTTGACCGTGTTGATCAGTTTCAGTTTAGCATCTGCCCAGTAGACGCGTCGTTCCAGCATGTCCAGCGCCAGTCCGTTCGGCCACATTATGTTTTCTGTAACTATGGCACGTCGGCTGGAACCGTCCATTCCAGCTCGCTCGATTTTAGGACGTTGTCCCCAGTCGGTCCAGAAAATCAACCTGAAAACTAAGCCAGCCCTTTGTAAAGAGCACTTTTGATTCTTCTGCGGACGATCTGTAAATACGCATTAGCTGATCGCATTTCAGGTATATCAGCAAACAGAGGCGGCACGGCGCACTAGCATATCGTTGATAATCTTAATAAGATCTTGTTATCGATCGGTAAATGGGAATCGCATTTAACTGTACGTACGTCAAGACAAGAGTTGTTCTTAATGTGACGGTTAATACAAGAGAAAAAATTAAAAATCATCCGAGAAAACCAAAGTTAATGCAAACGGCATAGAGTTGTAAAATTTTTTGACGGCCAAAAAAATCTTTTTCTATGAAAATTTTCTATTTCGATATTTTTTCCGCATGGAATTTAGCTTGCAGGAGATGCAAGGATGCGTCAGGAGCAACTTCAAATATAAAAGCTGATACTTCGGTTCAAGCATAGTATAGTGTTACAGCCTGAGAGTCTACATTCTACCTGTTGCACTGCTCACAGAGTGGCTGCTGCGATTCAAAACCTACTTTTAGGCTTAGAATAGGCATGAAATTGATAGAACTACTGCTAATGTATAACTGAAGCGCTAAATACAGCCATTTCCCCAAAAAATTTGCATACTTTGAATAAAATAATTTCTTCTATAAATAAGCCTTAAAAAGCTTTTTTAAAAAGGGTTAAAACGGTTTACTAACTATGAACATGGAAATACAATCTGCAGCAGCAACTTGCTTTCATCAGCTTCCGGTACGATCGATCAAGGCCTCAGGCGATAATGGTCAATCTGCCAATCAATTTACGCGAGACTAGACTACGGTACAACAGGAGGCCAAATCGATAGCGAATAAATGAACTAGACCCACCCTGCCTTCGGGTCGACGGCGATGGCTCTGGGTTCATCGAGCTGGTCGTTGAAGAGCGTCTTTCTGTAGCGTTTCTCTATGTGAATCACCGAAATAGTATTGTATCCAGTGTCGGTCCAGTACAAGAGGGAATGGACCCAGTCGACCGCCAAACCGTCCGGAGTAGAGACATCGTGTCGCACCAACTCTTTCTTGCACTTCTCCGTGTTGTTCAGGTACTTGGCATTTCCCATGTTGCAGCTGAAGACTGGCTCTTAGCTTCTCAACACAGCTCAGTCAAGAGACAGTCTTACAGCAGTATCTGTTCTTTAGCCACGTCCGACCAGATCAGTGTGTGGTTGTGGTAGATGTAGTCCATGGCCACGGCCGACTGCAGGTCGTTGATCAGAGGTCGGTACTCGTTGGTTCTCAGGTCAATCTGAACAGTGTTGGCTTTACTTTACTTTACTGTAGAAAACACGCCCCCTCTACCTGTCTGATGTTAATTCTGTTCGACAGCAACAGCATCGGATCGTCCCCGAGTGCGCGGCAAGTTTTCCGATCGCGCTGCAGTATGTAATCCTTGTGACAAGAACACTCGTAACTGCCATCCGTGTTCTTGCAGCTTTGCGAACACCTTCCCGGAATCATGCACTCGTTGATGTCTGCAACAGCCGTACAGAATGAGTCTGTCTGTTCTCGGGCAGGATGCCACTATTCAGATTCAAAGGTACTTGTGTAGAGTCACCTTTCAAGCAGTTTTAACTACGCTAAGCAAGACGAAGACAGCTTTTGATGACAGACATGAACAGACTATACGTGAGATGCAGTAAAACCGCGAGGTACAGAAACCTGGCCGACCACATACATGAAACAGCTCCGGGCCTACCTGGGGGAGGGGGGTTTTCCCTTCAGGTGAGGGGTCAAGGGGGTTTCGCGCAGAGAGGGTCCAAAATTTAAAAAAGCTCCTGCAAATGTGTTTTTAGCACGGTTTTTCAGTAAGGACGCTAAAAATCGCTATTTTAAGCTGCCAAATAGCGTTTTGGAGCTAAAAACAAGCAAAAAATGACAAAATGGCTTCCAAAAACACCGATTTCCCTTAAATATCAGCAGTGGAAGGAAACGCCAAATTCGGTTTCCAAAGACTTTTCAAGCGAATTTTAGGCTAAAAATTTAGTGATTTCTGAGCCAGTTTCTTAGTACTGGAGCCAGACATGGGCAAAGGGGGCCTGAGAGGGGTTGGCCCCCTCATGTACTGACCTACCCCCCTCAGCCGGCCGCTACCCCCTCAGGAATTTTTCGGAAGAATTTTGTATAGAAAATTATGATAAAAATATACCTGGATTAGGTCTAAATGAGCTCAGAATAGCTTATTTTAATGAAAAATAAGCAAAAAACCTTTGATTTTAGTAAAAAATCGGACTTTTTGGCTTACCATCCCGCTCAGCCCCCCTCAAACGCTCCTACCCCGCTCAGTAATTGAAAATTCTACCCCCCCTCCTCAGCCGAAATGCTAGCCCATGTCTGACTGGGGTCACTACTAGCACTTGTATTTTTGGGTCGGGGTGGGGTGGGGTGGGGTGGGTGACGGGGGCTTGGCCTTTCCAGATAGGGGTTAACCCCCTAGTACATGTATGGCCGGCCATTTTAGCGAACTTGTCCGACCCCAAAAAATTAAACAAACGGAGTAAGCCACGAACCTTCACAAGCTTTGCCGTCAGCGTTCAGTCTGTAGCCGGCTCTGCAAGTACAGTATCTGCCGACTTGGCCGGGCAGATTGTGGCACTGGTGAGCGCAACCGCCATTATTCTTTGAACAAGTGTCGTGTGTGGTTTTGCTCTTGCAAATAGTCGGGTCCTCGTCGGCGGCCTTCAGTCGGTAGGTGTCGCGATGGAAAGTCAGCTGGCAGTCCTCCTTGCCGTCGCACACTTCACTCAGCTCCACACACCCACCGTTTCCGCAGTCGAACTTGCCCTCTAGGGAGCAGTTGCGCGGCGCTGAAACCACACTTGCATTGCATTGCTTGCACAAGGAATGAGTGACTAAATAAAACTGACCGATGGTAGTGACGGTGGGACAGTTGTCTTCGTCGTCGCCCATTGGACATTGCTTCTCGCCGTCACACTTCTCCGACGTAGGCACGCAGAGAAAGGCCACTCTTCCGTGGTTGGTAGAGCAGGCAAACGACTCTGGCGGACAGGTCAGCTCCTCCGGTTCGCCTAAACCGACAGTCGGCTACAGAGAAACTAAGCTTGACCGAAACGAACAGTCGTCCTCGTCACTGCTGTCCGGACAGTCGGGGTCGTGGTCGCATCGCCACGACTTGTGGATGCAGTGGTCGCCGTTTCTGCATTGAAACTCCTGAAACAAAGCACTGACCGTGTCACCTGCAGCCATTTTACGGCCTGAAATTTATAAATTGATTCTTTTCGTCGTGTCTCTTAGTCGCAATTGAGTGGTCAATTTGCGAACAACTTCGCAAGTCTCTACTATATTGAATTATAGCAGTGCGGTTTCAAAACATTGCCTGAGTCGAACGCATTTACGGAAGACCCCGAAAAAATTATTTTTTGCCAGAATTGCTACATTGGGCTTTAACCGCTGCAGAAAAGTTTCACACAAGCGGCTGATAACGTGCCTGTCAGATTACACGGCCCACCTAACTAAACACATAAAAGTATGACTAACTTCGCCCACCCAAAATAACACGTCACAATTATTAGTGTTTTCCGGTTTTGTGACAAATTACGGAGGCCCTCCTTATCCTATTATGTCTTGTCGTCTACCCTTCCCTTTATTTCCTCACCCAACCACTGTAAACTACTTACGTGTGATCCACAAGTTCTGAAGTGGTATCTGTCCTGAGGACTGATTGTAGGAACGTTTTGGCATTCCTTTTCATCCGACCCATCCAGACAGTCAGCCTCTCCATCGCAGTGCCACTTTTGGGGAATGCAATAGCTGTTCGATTTGCACTAAAACAACAACCACTGCGTCGTATTATGCAACCCCCGCTAGAGCAAATCGGCCGCAATCATAATATTCAGACTCGTGCACGCCTAGACAGACTGTTTGTTACTTGCTTCGCCGCTTTTTTGCTGGGCGCGGCACACAGCGTCGTGCTATGAATAACGCTTAGTTTCATTTTCTTAAAAAAAGGTGCTGAATCATTTCAACAGTCAACTAGACCTGGGTGACTGAGAACAACAAGTGGCTGCTTTTTTGATCGACTGCGCCGTTATCGCACTTCTGCATCAAGTTTTACGTCAGATTTGCGGCCGAAAAGCGCCGCCTCAGCTGTCAAGACGCTCGCTCTTACTGTGAAATGGTCGACTGCGCAACTGGTGTCGCAGTTTTCTTCATCCGTTCCGTCCATACAGTCGTCGTCGAAATCGCACTTCCACCGACTGAACACGCATCGACCGTTGTTGCATCTAAACAAATAGGAACCATTACGCACTGCGCACAAACTCTGCACATTTGTAACTGGAGACGCCCACCTGCTAAGCCCCAATGTAACAGGGGTTTGCCCCCCAACCGAATCAGGCCAGACCCCACCCTCGAGACGGTTCTTCCACCCTACCTCCTCCGATTTTCCGGCAAGTAATTTTTTGAGCAAGTTTTTGCGATTTTTTAGAATTTTAGACACAAAAATTGCTAAAATCGCTTGTAAAACAGCGCTTTTCAGCTGTACTTTAGCCAAAATTAGCGATTTTTAGCCGAAAAATTCATTGTTAAGTGCCCAACCCCCTCTTTAGAATTTGGATTCAGACCCCCAGCCGGCGACAGAGCCACCAACCCCCTCCCCTTCGGCTGTTACATGTTTGAGTCCAAATCAGAAAACTGGGGTCGGTTCGGTCTTGTCTGCTACCACGATGTTATAAAAGTCTTTTGAGCTGCAAGTTGTGGGCCCCTAGACCCAGGTACGCTCCGGAAAGTCTATTCTGGTGCGATTAGAGAAGTGGAATAATGCTTTCAAATCAACAAACTTCATTTCATCTGGCCCGCACGTTCTGTTGAAAATGGGCGGAATGCCGGGTGCCACGGGAGTCAAGGTGGGACAGTCGGACTCGTCCTCTCCTGAATGACAGTCTTCTTGAGCGTCGCACTTCCACGACGCTGGTATGCAAATTTTTATGTTGTGAGGCGGCACCGGATTGCATGCAAATTGGTCGGAGCCACAAGTGCGCTCTGCAAACGAATTAACGATCAGTAAAAATCGATCAGTCTAATAGAGTACCGCTGCAATTTTGATTCTCGTCTTCGCCGTTCGGACAGTCCGGCTCGCCGTCACACTTCCATCGATTCGGTATGCATTTTAGATCTTGGCCAGACCCCGAATCGGCACCCGTGCATCGGAACTCATTCGGCCCACAGTCTTTGGCCGCTAAACAAAAACTTGTAATTAATCTTAGCGGCTACACAGCTTCTTCGATTGTCTGCTGCACAACTTTTTCTCGAATCAAAAACGCTTGAAGCAATGACTATTAGCACAATACAAGGGATCTGCCCAATCCAGCAAGAAAATATGAAAATCGGTAACCATTTTATGATAAGCAAATTTATGCTAATCTTTTCGCAAAATCTCCGCCATTTTCAGCTGTATTTGAGCTCAAAACTGACAATTTTCAGGAATTCTTACAGTCTTCACCCTTCGCTGGATGACCTGCTAAAAGTTAAAAACGAAGAACTATTGACGGCCCGGCGTCGACCAAGACTATTATTTTCAGATTGGAGAGGTGCCAACAATGCGAATGTGACTGTGATTGTGCGTGATTAATTGCCGATGAAGTGCTGTCAGGTGACATAACCATCAGTGAGCAAGAATAAGTGCTCGTATAACGTGTCGTTAGTCAAATAGTATTCAAGTGCGCGCTGTTAGGCATCGATTTAATCCCCCGAAGACAAGACCGGCGGCACTCACTCCATATACGGCGGACACGCTAGTAATTGCAGACGAGCTCATGAAAGCGCGACACAAAGACCCCACGACACCCCGCGGTCTTATTAGCGGCTGGCGGCTCGGTGCGTTTCCGTTTGGAGACAATTTTGCGCAAGCCATTAACATTTCAGTAATCAATAAATACTAGACAGACACACAAGACCTGCTGCGCGTTTGTTTGCGACAAGGCCGGTCGGCTGGCGTCAAAAGCCGATGACAATGCGTTTGTGTGCAGCGCATACTTTGAATAGAGAAGAACTTTTTCGCCTCCAACAGAACGCCCCCGAGTCGGTCGCTAACTACGTTATTGCGTCAGATCAATGCATAGTTACCGGACGACGTGGCCTAATGAGCCGGAAGGTTAAGAGAGAAAGATGACACTGCCAAGTTTTAGCCTCACTTTCCGGAGCTGCCAACTATAGTTAAATTAGATCGTCTAAACACGGAACTCTCGCAGCTAGAAAAACGATACGCGCTCAATCAGAGCAATCAATATCAGCCGCCAGATAGGGCAGGGTACAAACCCCTACTTGATAAAAAAACAGGACAGCCTTTTAGCTAACGTTTGTAGTGGAGTGGGAATGCCATTTAGAATATCTATAGCTGGTCAGAGCTAACTGCATAATTCAGATAAGCATGCATCCTTAACTACGATGACAACTATGAGGTTTGTTTTCCCCACTCGACTAGTAGAGCTCTAACACCACCGTAAAATAAAACCAACCGGACCAATTATATCCCCAAAAAATAAATTAAAGGTAGATAATGTTCCTAGAAACAAGTAAATGCATTCTTCTATAAATAGAAAAACAGCTGAAAAGCAGACTCTTTCTGAGACTTACCACACTCGCGTTCATCAATACCATCGTCACAGTCTCTGTCGCCATCACACAGCCAGCTGTCCGGAATGCAGCGACCGTTTGTGCACCTGTACATGTGCACAGGACAAGAGGCCGCCGGTGACCCTGTCGGGCGCGCGTCTAAAATATACGTTCAATTCAATGCTCAAATAAACAGTACTGTAACGGATTTAACTAGAGTGCGAACAATACCTGAAAAACCCAATACCCCAATACCAATAGCTGAGACCCCAATACCCCAATACTTGGATAGCTGGGCCAAAAATTGCATTTCAGTGAACAGGTGGTGTATACGGGATTTTATTTGCACTGAGATTAAAATTTTTAAGAGGCCTGGTTGGGCCATTGCCCAACATGGCGAGAAAATTTTGAAGAAATAGGCATTTAAGACATACATGGGCCGGAAAAATCCGAAGGGGGGTAGGGGGGTTGGAGACCGCGGGGGGGGCCGAAAAAGGCAAAAAAACACGCCTATTTTGCCTAAATAAGCGAAAATTTCCTCCCTTCGGGAGGGGAGGGTGGGTGGGGGAGGGAGGGGTATGGCCGGCCGAGGGGGAGGGGTATACCCCCTTACCCACCGGCCCATGTATGATTTAAGACCAATACTGAGTGTAAGATTAGCAGAAATTAACACTTTTAGTACTTAATAATTTGTAATTCAGCCGTGTCTCATATTTTCGACGAATTCTTTTCCTAACCCGACAGGAAAGGGTGTGTGCGTTCGCGTGTGTGTACTACCGAGAAAAACGGACACTATAAGAAATTCTACTAACTTACACTTGATCACGGCAAAAAACAGCTTTCAAACTAAACCTAATCATCGATCAACCTTTCCGAGTTTTCCAAGTCAATTTTTCAGGTCAACCTATTTTGACAGATCAAAATTAGTTTAGGTAGGATATTGGAGGGAGATTCGCACTCCAGACGGTTCTAGACTCTTTGGTGCTGTTGGTAAAACAAATGACGTTAAATCTACACAAACAAACGGCCTTGTACGTACCTCTCTTGGCAAACTTCCGGGCTGAAGCGAAACTTAAAAGACAGGTCAGAGCCAAGAATAGAAGCCAAAACTTGACTCCTTTGCACATGAGGCCGCCACGCTTTTGACACGATGACTGGCCAGGGTTGACATATCGCAACCGAGTCGCAAAACCCATCGTATCCTGCAATGAACACTTAAGTTAACTGACAAATTATCTATGGCAACAAAACTAATTAATCCCCCAACAGCAGACATGGGCAAGCATTTTGGATGAGAGGTGGTGAAGAATTTTGAACCGCTGAGGGGGACGACGGAGGGGTGGTAAGCCAAAAAAAGTCCGATATTTGTTAAAATCAAGGTTTTTCGCATATTTTTCGTTAAATAAAGTGAAAATAAGCTATTTTTAACTCATTTACTTACACATAACTTAAGCTTACTTTAATCATAATTTTGAATACAAAATTCTTCTAAAAATTCAGTTAAGAGGGTCAGTGGGGAGGGTAGTGGCGGCCTGAATAGAAGCAGGCCAGAGGGCCAGCCCCTTCCTTGCCCATGTCTGCATATTAGTCAAAGTCGACAGATCTCCATGAGATCATGTCATCAACAAAATTTCCAAAAAGCAGTCACTTCACTTTTAGTCAACCTTCACAAAGGGTTCTGAGAGAATTTACAAAACTTTTAATTCAACGAAAGGGCCTGTTCATTTCTCATCTAGTGAGATTAGCAGAATCGGTTTTATCGCTGAAGTCAAGACAGCTCAGCAGACAGAGATAACACCTATTATGAGCTTTCAGTTTCAGCTTATTCAGTATCAAATCGCCCAGAAACACAGGACTGATACGAGAGTACCCAGACATCAGCACTAGATATCCTCTAATGCTTTATATTTGTACTGGACGATAGTCATAAACATTCTTCGGTTAGGTGTAGCTGGGGGGAATCAGGTCAGAAATGGACTATATATTAATTACCTTTCTTACGACTGTACAACTCCGGAACGTGCCCTATACTGATGCGTTCAATACATGGGCCGGAGGGCTCATTTCCCCTCTCGCCGGCCAAGATCTCCCGATCCGGATTTTTCCGGCCCATGTATGATGCATCCTCGGGGTATTTTCATATTTGGAAAACAGGCCTCAGGAGCGTGCCCTGTACTGATGCGTCTTTAGGTAGGGGTGTTTTTATATTCGGAAAACAGGCCCTCCGGAGCGTGCCTATACACTATGTGTCCATTGCCTATTTTCCAAATATAAAAATGTTGCCTATTTTCCAAACATAAAAATACCCCTAGGGGTACGCATCAGTGTATAGGGCACGTTCCGCAGTCGTACTGTCATATTAAAGTTAATTAATTAATATATAGTCCATTTCTGACCTTCCCTGATTCCACCCCCCCAGCTACACCTAAACCCGAGAAGATGTGGCAACCGAGAACATAGAAAATTATTAATAGTAGGTAGCCTATATATACAGGGTGTGTCAAAAAAAACAACCCAGCAGAGTTTTTGCTGTAGCAACCGCAAATCTGAACCGATTTGAATGAATCCTGCTTTAAATGAAAGACGAATAAATTCTTGAAAGACTGGTGAAGGCCCTATTAAGATACGATGCTTAGTTCCTGAGATATTTTCCTTCAAACTCAAAACAGAGATTTTGGCAGTGAACAAGAGCGATTCCGTTGCACTTCACAACAAAACGGATTCCTACTGCTGAGGGGCAACAAGACTTTTACAAATGAAGTAACCAAGCATGTATGGCACCACAAAAACCTCGTTACGTTAGCCCTGAGCAGTAGGAATCGGTTTTATTATGAAGTGCAACAGAATAATATAAATCGCTCTTGTTCATTGCCAAAATCTGTTTTGATTTTGAGTGCAAATATCTCAGGAACTAAGCATCGTATCTTAATAAAAGCTTCACCAATCTTTCAAGAATTAATTTATCTTTCATATAAAATAGGACTCACTGAAATCGGTTGAGATTTGCGGCTGCTACAGTAAAAAATCTGCTGGGTTGTTTTAATCTCTGTTGTTCACTGTCAAAATCTCTGTTTTTATTTTTAAAGCAATTATCTCAGGAACTAAGCAACGCATCTTAATAAATGCTACGCCAATCGTTCAAGAATTTATTTATCTTTCATTTAAAGTAGGATTCATTCAAATCGGTCGAGATTTGCGGTTGCTACAGCAAAAAATCTGCTGGGTTGTTTTTTTACGCACCCTGTAGGATAGCCTAGGGTAGGAGGTGTCGTAGAGGAAACCTACAGTCTGCGTATACAGCGATGAAACTCAAATAAAACAGCTGAACAGACACAGGGACGAAGACGAATCGACGAATGTTTCAAAACGAAATCAAGTCAACTGATGTCATTTCGCTATCACTGGCGGCGCGGCACATGATGCTAGTTCGCCGTCGATTGGTTGCCTGGTCGTCAGTCAACGATTATTGGCTGTCGAACGAAACGAAGAAGAACTGAAAACGAAAACCACCCGCTGCTGGTGGGTGCGGCCTGTTGATCTCCCGATCAATATTTAGCACTATTTAGCAGACGGTAGATTTATTTAGCAAATCGAACAAAATTTAGCTGACCCACTACATATTTTTGCGATCGTTTGTAGGCCTATCACAATCAGGCACTTAACGCCGTTTATGGTACCGACACCATATATGGTGCCGATACCTGAGGTAGTGGTACCATATATGGTATCCCCACGTTCGGGGCCTGATATGGTACCATATATGGTGTCGGCACCATAAACATCGTTTAATGCTAGACAGTATCAACACGTAAAAACGTATAAACAACAAATATTCCACTTGTTTTTGGTCCTGACTGATTCGTAAGGTGTGCTGATGCAGACTGTTTGTAGTGAGAAGATTCATAAGTAGTTCCAGGTCTAGAAAGCTGGTCAAGAAAGAGAGATTGAGCAAGGAAGAAGGAGGTGTGGTCGTGGGCATCAGAAGAAAGGACACGCTAAAAGGCTAAAACTACTGGACCTTGAAACACTCTAACGTCGCAGGCTCGTCATTGATCTCAAGTATGTATACCAAATCGTACATGGTCTGATGGATTTAGATTTTGATCACTTTTTCAGTTGGATTGGAATCCAGTCTCAAAAACTAGAGAAACTTATAAACTGTTTGTGCCATCGTTGGAAAGCTACATAAATTGCAGGGTACACACACTCCTTTGCTTTAAGAACGTCAAAAACATGGAATTCTCTTCCAATTGAGGTCCCCGTAGCACGAAACCTTGCTTCTTTTACGCGAGAACTAAGAAAACTGAACTTTGACCAGTACCTAAATTTTGTGTAATTTCTAAAGTTTTACATGCATTCTTGGTTTTACTAATCTCTGTATTAAGGCGGTGCAAAGCCCTTCTGGCTGTCCACTGGCCTTTCACCTCCATATACCGTCGTTTTAACTGTAACCGCTTTTTGTCATGCTTGCTAACCTATTTTGTTTTTGTGTTGGGCGATAAAAGTTCGTTCGTTTGTTCGTTCGTCGGCCTTCCTTGGATTAAAGATTAAGTTCAACAACTCAGTTTACCTGTACGACTCTGGAGAAATGTCATGTGCACGGTACGGGATCTGACGGTGTTAATTTGGTGCTGAATGCAAGCTGCTTATAAACAAAGTCCGCGTGCCGCAATTGTGTAGGTCTTATGTACGTATGCAGCCATTCAAGCTCAACTACAGCTGCTTATTTCGTATATGTAGATTAATTGTACTAACCATGTTTAGGCTGCTACTGAAGTGTAACTTATAGCTTAGAATTACAGCAGAACCAACGTTTACAAGACATTTTACAGACTATCTTTTCGACTCCGGTTGTGTTAGAATGCTGTTTTAACTGTAGAATCGTAGATACTCTAAAAAGCCGTAGCGCGTTTGGGCCACTTTGGTACTGTACGTCCGTTCACTGGACCACTGTGGGTGGGATATACGAACTACACCACACCCGCCAACGCTAAAGGCGCATTCACACTTTTGTAGAAAACGATCGCCTGCCGACTATTCTGTAGAAAAACTCGTTTTATTAAGTATGAAACGCGCCCAAGCGTCTCTTTCACTCCACTTCGGGAAACTTCGATTAATAAACATGGTTTTCATCCTGATCTTAAAATAGGCCTAAAAAGCATAAGCTTAAGCTAAGCTTGAATCTAAGCTTGAGCTTAAAACCAAAACTTAAAGTTAGGGTGGTCGGGTGGGGTAGTGGTGTTACACCCTTCGAAGACCTACGTACCTGCTTAAATTTGAGTACTAAACGCCTAAACCGGAACCCAAGAACAGGTCTGAACAAGGCAGCAGCCCTACCGGTATGTTACCTTAACGACAACACCAATCGCTCCTGCAAAGTTGCAACTAATCATAATAATTAGAATTTCCATGCATTTTGCGGGCACTCACCAAGTTCATCTGTTGCTGTATATAGCACCGTACTGCAATGCAGTTTTCTGACAGTTTTGTCTGTTGCAAGGACATACAATGTAGTAGCCATCGAATCACAGATAGTATACGTACAATCCAACAATAATGTAGTAGGATAGATTTGCATAACGCACGACATTACATCAGCTAAAAGACGTAAGATGCTAACGGAGCTCTGAAATTCTGTGCAACTCGGCATTGAGAGATCTGGAGCGCTTGCGTCGAGCGTTTTCTATTGCGCAAGTGGAGTGGTTGAGCAAGTAACTCCTTCTGTTCTGTCTGTGATGGTTGGCGTCGAGTGTGCTTATCAGCAAACTCTCTCCTTTCTTCATGTTCAGACAGGCTTCCGTACCACGTCTCATTCTTCGATTTAGATGGGCCGATGACATGGGACTGAATGTGGTAAAAGATTGGTTGATGCCAGCCAAGCTGCCAGCTAAGCTGGCGTCGTGACAACAGAGCGCCTTCGCCCCAATCATCCTTACGGTCTGTCTGTAGCGAGTAGAGAAGATTAGATAGAGAACCCAGGTTGTAGCTGCGTTTAGCACCACCAAGATATTGTTCAAGTCACTGATGGCACGTCCCAGATCTGTCTGGAACCAGCTGTTTTGGATGACCTCCCATAAATTTAGCACCAATGATAAGGAGTAACAGCAAACGAACACTAAAATGGAAGTTATTACATGTCTACAAACAAACATAGTTTAAAGTTCTTCAAGTGCCGATTTTTCGAAAATACGGGTA